>CM039430.1:3000000-3243803 GCA_022379115.2 Bauhinia variegata | reverse complement strand
ATTTTTGTTTTATTTTTATGAAAAGATTATGGCCCATCAATATAATCATCACATTGATAGCGGATTATTGTGAACGCAATGGTGCCAAATTAGTGACTTAAATTAAATCAACTGATACATAATTATAATAATAATATAATTTCCTTCTAAAATACAAAAAGTCAATTAAGAAGATCAAAAAATTATTTAATTAAGAAAATTATAATATTTATCTGCTGTTGGATAATGAATAAAGAGTATACTTGTCCGTCCAAAATTTGGGTAATTCATTTGCGAAGCGGTATTGTTTGGCTGTGGAGCCGGATTGCCCCAGACAGGGACCCGAGAGAGAGAAACGTAACTTTAACGGTGACAGTTACAGTCATACGCACCTAGAAAGGATTTAGGAATGAGGATGAGGGGTCATGGATAACCACCCACCCGCGTCGTGATCCATACGGTAAACCCGAAAGTCGGGTCCACTAATCCTCTGCCTAGCCTTTCTTCACGTGATCCCGTTATGAAACTCCCTCCCCAAATTGCTCGATTGCGGGACCACCTAACTATACTGTGCCGCCTACCACCAGATTCACATAGTCAGTCAACTCCCACGTGTCGATAGCGACATCAATCAACCTTTTCTACGTGTTTTTTTTTTTCCTAATTAGTATTATTTGTAAACTTAGTAAATAATATTATATTCAATGCCATGGGCACACATAATAGTGTAATCTAAATTTATTTCAACTCATTTTTCAATGAGTTATTGTTTGTTATATATGTAATTGAAAATTTTATAATTTTATTTTAAACACAATAGATTTTAGACATTAAAAAATTGTATAAAGATTATATAAATCAAATTTACTTATAAAAATTGAATTTCAAATTATCATCAATGAATTGATAACTTAACATTATTTTAAGACTTAAATTTAGCAGAGTGCAACTGCAATGGCCAGGTCTCATTTTCTGGGGGGTTAAATTTTCATGGAGAGGGCCCCTCTTGAAATCAAATTAAGTCATATGCTGCAAATGTAACATCATATTGAGGGCCCAGTTCAATTTTGTTGATTTAAGGGCTGCACAAGGCGATGGTCCACCTTTTCGAAAGAAATAATCGAACATAGTAGTCAAGTAGTTGCAACTTGCAAGTCTTTTGTTGGTCCCATAATGTGTTATGTGATTTGTCTTCCAATAGTGCAAATATTTGACATTTAGTCCCAAGCAATCGAGAGATTAAATTATTTATTGAATGACGTTGATGTAATTCTTTATTGTATTTTTCTTTCCAGACCGTAATTTAATAGTGAAGTGTTAACATAATAATTCTTATAGATAGAGGTGAATAAATTGTATAGCATCGTGTTATGCTGAGAAACCATGTGTCTATGATAATGATACATTATTCAAGAATAAGAGTTAAGTGCTACTGCTACATTTGTCAGGTACTGAGAATAGAAAATCTGGCGGTGTTTAAAGAAATCCCCGGCTTCTGCCGCTGATCGGTAGGACTGGAAAGAAGTGGTGGTAGAGGGAAAGATTTCAGAGAAAACAGAAAAACCAGAGAGTAGAGAAAATGACGATTGATGACGAAAGTTCTATATATATTGGAGGACTTCCCTACGACGCCACCGAAGATAATCTTCACACTGTCTTTGATTTGTATGGCGCCATTGTTGACATCAAGGTGTTCAATCTCTCGCTCTCTCTTTATTCCTCTGACTCATCTGCTCCCTTTTCTCCGCCTCTGCAATCATTATCATAAATTTGGGATTTCGTTAAACTCTATGGATTCCCTCGTGAAACTAGGTTTCTTGAAAATGAGGACTTACATAGTTCAAGTTACTTCATTTCAGAAAGAAGTCCATTATCACAAAGTTGCATATTCGAAGCTACTTTATTTGGATTTCTATCTTATTGCTTTTGAGGAAATATATATGCAACCGATAGGAAGCACCAAATTCATTTATGCAAGTTTCGTGGTCTGAATGGTATATATAATGTTCTGTACAAGGTAGAGATAATGCTTTAAATGATGACTAGCTGTGCTACTTGTCTTGTTTCGCTCTTACAAGCAGGAAAAAAATTAAATTATACCCACAAGTCTCTCGTGTGATCTTTGTTGCTTAAACAGTTTAGACTTGAGGGTTTGTGATGACTGGATTTATTGTTCCGTTCAATTTCAGATTATTAATGATCAACGGACAAGGGGCAAATGTTATGGTTTTATTACTTTCACAAATCCAAGGTCTGCAGTGGATGCAATCAATGACATGAATGGGAGAGTATGTTTTTGCTACTTTATGGGTTCTTTTCATGCTTGTTATCTTGCCCTTATATTTCCAAAGGGAGAGGGATAATATCCATTATGCCGGGGGTAAGAATTTTAGAATTCTGATGCTGGAGCAATGAATCAGGCCATTGGTTGACGTCTGGTTAAAGTAGGTGGAGTGAGAACTCGAGGTGGAAAATCCCATTTTGGTAGCTAACATTTTCCTCATAACGTCGACCAGAATGGAGACTGGGATCGCAGTAGAGGTCGAGACAGAGATTACAATCATGATCGTGATAAAGATAGGAATAGAAATGTTGGTTGTCTGGATTTCTGGTAGAAGGCGAATTAGAGACATCAACTCAACGGGTTAATCAGATCAAGAAAGAGGTTTGTAATCTCTTTGGAATTCAAATGAATGAATCTGATCTATATTCATTAAATGATCACTGTAGGTATCACTGTCATTGCGTGACATATTATGATTTGTTTTTAAATTTCTAGAAATGTATTTTTGGAAGCACATGCGTATGCGTACAAAGGTATCCCAGAATTTCAACTTTTGCCAAACAAATGCTGAGTTAGGGTATAACATTCTTCATGTGATTAAGAAAGCCTTCCAAATCTCGTGCTTTAGCCTTCCATTTGATATTTTTATGTCCGCATGGTTCTGATAGTGCGGGAAACTGAAACTTATTGGCTTGTCAGGTTTCTCAGCTAGAAGAGAGGTTGGAAGAGAGACCGCATCTTGTTACAGATTTACAAAAGCAGTCTAGAGTAATCTCTCCTTATTTTCAAACACCAATTTTGTGCTCAGATGATATTATTCTTTTATTTGTTTTTCCTCGTATGGAGAATCTGTTTTGTGTTTTGACCTAAAAGGATATCAGTGTAGAAATTGGAGGATGCATTAGTTAATGCAAAGAAACACTCTTCATATCGCCAGACACAGTTGACCAAGGTAATAACTGGCCTGGTTGTAGTTAGCAACTTCAAATCTGCATTCTAGCATAAAATTTTGTGGATGCTGACGTTTTGCTTCGCACACAATCATCAGCTACAGAAATGTCTTCTGCAAGTGAAAGACTACACTGAGGCTCAAAACCTGTGAAAAGAACTTCAGGTTGGTGTGTTGAGTTCATTCTTCTTATTCTTAATTCATTTATGAAACTGTGCAATTTATGCCCAGCGATTTGCCCCCCATTGAAAATGTGGTTTAAAATACAATTTTTTCACTTTCAGGTGATTTTCTGTAGTGCTGTAAATCGCACTTTATACAATCTCATGTGACGAATCCTCCAGTTCAGTGTTTGTGCTTACTACTAGTGCTTGTTTAGATCACGTCAACATAAAATAGAGATCATGGGAAGTTATGTGTTATACTTGCAGATTCGCTTTCACTTTTAAGAAAATGCAAGAGAAGCCAGTAATAGATGCATTCCTTGCCAGGTAGTGGCTGAATGACTCCACCTTATTGGAAATTTGGCCTCTTTGTTGTGGTGTGAGAGATATTAAAGGTTTTAAATCTTGCCTGTAGTGAGGTTTGGAATCATCTTCATTAAGTTTAGTGGGTTCAATTTCTCCTATCAGTGTTATTGCGATCGTGCCCGTTATTTCCATGGCCTGTTACCAACCTAATGTCCTTAACTACGCTGATATGTTCATTAACTAGCACCAGTGGCATATACGTATACACTTGTTATTTTGCTTGCAGGCTCTGGTTGATACAGCGACGTTGGAGGGTGATGATGATGGTGACGGTGATGCTATGGGCTTAAAGGATGGACAATTCACTATTGGAAACGCGTGATCCGTGAAGGCCATCAGTCTTTGATACTGGGTTGTGATTTCCTTGTAGTTCAGTTCATATTAGTGATGATTCCTTTTAGAATGAATGATAATGTTGCGCGTATTATTCTTCAAGATGATTGAAAAATTGATTATAGTGGCTTAAGCTGTATGATTTAGACCAGTTGGAATATGCAGCGTACTGTCTTTAGCTTGTCATGTTGATGGGAATTCAATTACATAACCAGGTTCGGTTTATACATATGGATCTTGGTCAGGTCTCAGAAAAGGAAAAGTTGTGCTATAATTAAATGGGAAGTATATGCCATGCAATTGATGTGAGAATTAAACTTGTTCTTGAACTAAAGGAGCCATGGCAGAAAGCGCTGCTACCGGGCTCCTCAGACGTTTCGCCAGAGTAGCAGCTCATTTTCTTTTCGGGGTCAAAACCTCTGAGGTCGTACGACGAGTTTGTAAATTGCAAATGGATGGTCTTTTTATTTTCTGTTTCTTAGAACCATTGTAATTATCCACAAAAGTTAAGGGCAAAACTGTCATAAAAAAAATCCAATTCTTGGATGATTTTCATTTTCCGGTGAGAGCATACAAGCAGAACAGAACAAACGCTCACTTTTATGACTTACGAATATCCAACGTACACATAAGGATATTATATAATTTTTTTCCTTCAACTTCCCTTGTTGAATGAAATCGTGAATCCTTGATAAGGTGGATAGGAGGCGAGCATATATGAAAAACCCTAATTTTAACCCTAATCCTGAAATAATTTATATCTCCATAATGAGCCCTAGAATTTGAGAGTGATGTCACTCCCGTTGCTGTCCTCTCCATCTTGATCTCTAAGCGCGGCCAATCCTTTTCTTTCCCCTTCGTTCTCGGCACTCTCCCCCTTCCAACTGCTGCTTTCGGACTTGCCGTCCTCGATGCTTTCCGATAGGTCGCCGGCTCCACGTATCTCAGATTCGGGCGAGGTGTGGGTGTGTGGCGCCGTTTTGTACATGTGGAAGTGGTGATGGAGCCCGTGGTGGTGTGGTTGTGGTGGCAGCGGGGGCTGCGCCGGGGTAGCAGTGTAAAAGTCTTGGGACACAGGGGTGGCAGTGCAATAGTGAGGTGGTGGCGCATGGGAGGTTGGGTGTGGGCCATAGAGGGCAGGGGCGGCTGCTGCCGCCGTGGCATACTCCGGTGGGACCCAGATCCCTCCTAGAACTACGAGCTGCGGGGCGGGTGCTCCGCCTGCTTGTGGGCTCGGACTGGGTCGTCTAGTGTGAAGCCTATATTTCTATAGGGAAAAGAAAGGAACAAAGTTAGTTTTGTACTGATTCTGACTCTCATCTGTTCTGTTTAACTGAAATGCAGAATATGCGTTGTGCAGTGTGGTACGTTGTCAGTGAAGCCATATTACTACTACAAGCCAGGCCACTCTTTCATGCATCTATGCATGTACAGAGAAAGAGAAAAAGAAGGAAACATATACCTGAAGATGGCTTTTAACTTCATCATTGGTCAAACCGTCAACCTTCATCAGCTCCCTGATTTGTTTTGGTGTGGCCACTGCTTTTATAATAAACAAAAACAAAATCAGAATTGCGTCTCACAGATACCACTAACAGTTAAAATTATGAGGCCGAGTCAAGTAATGATTATATCAATGATTAAAACAGCTACCCGAGTTAGTTATGTTTTGTTTTATATACGAGATTGTAAAGGTTCAATTTTTATCTTTTATCTTTTTCTCTGGGCCCTGCTAATTTTGGTAATGTTATCTTGTGAATCTGTGATACCTTGAGATCCACCAAGCATTTGAAGAGCGTTCACAAATCTGCGGTGCAAGTCTGGTGACCAGCACCTTCTTGCTTTCCTATGAGTTTGTGTAGAACTTGTGTTATTGGTGGTATTGCTTGTTTGTGGCTCAGCTGCAGCTGTAGATCTTTTTCCTTGATCAATCACCACCCCACCATTGCCTCCTTTGCCAGAATTCTCCCTCTTTGGACCTGATGCTCCATTTTCAGGCTCTGCACATTTTTTGTCCTCTATTTCTTTCTCAGTAGAAGCAAGAGCAAGCTCAGGGAGAGCCCGCAATGCGGAGCCAGGGCACGAGTTTCTTTCTTTTGAAAATGGAAGGAAGGCTCCTCCATTCCTCTGTTTGTTGTCTACGGCTAGCTTAGGGCTAACGTTGAAGCCAATATCAGATTCTTTGGGTGATGTAATTGTGGATTGTGGATTGCTTCCTTCACTTGCTTGGCTCCATAGTTGAGCGGAAGTCATCCAATTTGCCTTGTCCGACATGTTTGGTGCCTTTTCAGAGCTTTCAGAGGTTGAATGCTTTATAGGCATGAATTCCTCAAGAACTGGCCTCGTGCCTTGATTTCCTCTAAAAGCCTGTAGTTGCTGCCTTAAACCCTCCATAGCTGAACCAACAGAACAAAAAAGAATTATGGTAACTAAATTGTTTGATAAATACACAGAAAATAACAACAGAATGAAATTGAGATTGCAATATTGCATGGTATATATATATCTCTACACAAAAGGAATTATTGACTGCTATATGAATTCAAAGAATTAAGCTCGATAAATGATTGAATATGCGATAAAGCTCTTTTCACTTGTTAATGAGGAAGGAAAAGAAAAAGATAAAGCATGAAGATTACAATAGTCATCGACATATATATATGAGAAACGAATATCATATCCTCAGTTAGATAGTGCATATAATATTTCATATCATGGTATTAAATTCTTCAGTTTGCGGTTTCTTATATTTATTCTTTGCAGGTTTGTTAATAAGAATTAGCTTGTATGTTTTTTGTGATCACGAACCGATTAAGATTACCGTTGGTAAGAAGTTGCATGCAGAGAGGAAGCTCGCGCTTGAAGGCATCAATCTTGAGACGTTCTTCCTCTAGGAGAGAAAGGTATTCTTCAAGCTTGTAGGTCTGTTCACTCTGCTGATCTCCAAAAGATTTGAGCAGCATGGAATAGCTATGGGGTTTGTAATCCAGGCTTAGTTCGGAGGAAGATGCCATTCTTTTTTGTTCTCGTAAAACAATGTCACAATAACTCTAGTTAACAAGCACTGTTGAAGAAGATGGACATGCCAAAAGAGGAACAAACGAGAGCAAAAGAGGGAGTTTGGCCTCTTCCTTTCTATGTTTGAGTTTGGTGGGGGCGAGAGAGAGAAAGGGAGGCAATGTTGTTTGCGAACACAGGGAGGAGGATCGTCTTCTTTAGAGGGGAGAGTTCAAGGGGGGAATAAAGCAGTGTTTAAGAGAGAGAAAGAAACAAAAGAAAAAGCAAGGGATAAAGCAGAGGGATGTAACTTCCTTCGAAGAACCAAGGCTAAAAAAGTTAAAACAATGAGAGAAGGAATCAGACGTTACAGGGTCATGTGCTTAGAGCCTGGTTTTGGAACCTTGAACTAGTGTGTCTTTTTACTAATTCAAAATCATCATTTTAAAAAAGATTATTCTTCTTCTTACTGTTACCCCCTTTTTTTTTTCTTCTTTTATTACTTTCTCTCTTTTAACCCCCCTTCCCTTCTACTCCTTTTCCCCGTGTGCAAATAGACTTGGATTCTCCTTACTTCAATTTCAAATCAAATTTAATAAACAGTGTGTAACTTTCTTTATTTTCTTTTCTGTGTTTTTCTCCTTTTTATCCGAGAATGAATGTATTTGCTTTTTAATGGATATACACCGTTAATTTCACGTTCAAAGTTCTCTTCTCTTTAGTGTAATAAGTCTACAAAGATAAAGATTTTAACATCTAGCACCACGTTAAACCGAGCTTGAAGATATATCATGATGTGAATCCCTTTAGGGATCTGGGCAACAATTTTAAGATTAAATACTTTCCATTTGATTGTCCTGACCCAAAGGACTATAATACAAACAGTATGCTAGATGTCGGCCACATGAATGGCAACTGGTACTACTTAATTAAAATGGAGCAGTTACAAATGTATGGTATTGATAATTCATGATTCTAATATGATTAATTAATAGGAAAATCTCTGCGGGGAGCATATACCATGAACATGTGTATAAATAATTGTTACCATATTATTATTATTACGTTGAAAAGAGAGAAAGAGGAGCGGGGGAAAGCACATATTCAAATAGGTCTTAGTATCAATCCACCTAGCAACATTGTTTTTGGGCTAAAAAAGTTGCATTGAGAGAGAGAAGGGGGAGGAATATCTAATCTACAAAACGAGACATTCATCTTAAAGAATAAAATATTTGCCTCTAAGGAAAGAATATCTTAGTTCCAATTCTGTGACGCTAAATTAAGGGAACACAACTCGCGAAGCTTAAAAAAGAGTGATAAAGGAGGTTAACAGAGGAGAATCTTCTTCTGCTACTAACTTTAATGAAGTGGGTAGGAAGGTAACAAGATTCTCTTTTATATTTCCCACCATTTTTTTTTTTTTTTTTTTTTTTCTGTTTTCGGTAGGAACCCTCCCTCTCTTGCTCTAACTTATCAAGTTTATTGCTTGATTCCTTCTGTCGTCGCAAAGATTTTTTCACTTAATTTCAACAACTACAACTACAACCCTAACCATAAACATAAACAAGGATGTCTCCTTTCATCGCAAGCATCAGAATTAATTAGCTTTTCGTGTTCAACCAACAGATTATAATTATTATTATTATTATTATTATTATTTTAAGATTCTCAATCCAAAAATGTAAAAAGGAGGCAGTGAAAAATAAAGATAATGTTTTTCTATTCTAATTAGAAACCAAAAAGGGTGAAAAAGATGGAGTGCATCGAATTCCCTGAGAATGCAATAAAGAATGGTTGGTTGCTTTCGACTAACAGTCTTGAGATACAAGCTAAGCTAGGCTACGCTCCAACCCACGCCTTTTCTCAAGATTCTCTTTCTCTCCCTCCCTCAAGGGGGAAGGAAACAAAGAACAAAGTGAAAAGGAAAAGAAACTCTTTGAAAAAACAAAGAGACCAACATTATCCTAGTGACACGTGTCCCTCTGAATATCCCTTTTGTCTTCCGCACAAGAATATTCCCCCCGTCCCCATCATTTCTCACATATTTATCTTTCTTTCTTTTTTTTTTTTTTCTCTAAATTTAATTTTTTTAAAAAAAAAAAGAAGAAGAGAGAAATATCCATTAGTGGCTCAGAGCTCGACCTCCATGCTGTGTTGCCGTCCCGGTGCCATCGTGCTACCACCTCTCTTTTCTCCTCTGACCCACGTTGCCTCTTGTTTTCATCCTCGGGTGGTGCCTCGTTTCATTGGTGAGTGGGGCGACATTGTGATTACTTTGAAGGGTGGTACCAAGGTGGATCTCAGAAGTGTGCCATGGTTCAGAGAAATTGCCAAGGATTGCCTTTCTATGGCTGAGAAGCCTATAGTTTTGAAAGAAATTGGGCCTAGAGGGTTTTAGAACTTTTTTGATTTTGGTTCACAATCTTCTTTTCTCAAAGAGTTATCTATATGAAATTATAAATTTTCCTTACGATAGCATTGATACATAGTGTTTTTTCTCTTTTGAAAGTAGTTTTATACAGTATAGCCTCGACTATTTCTTGTTTGTTCTTCTTTGTATTCTCAAATTTATTATTGTTTCTGCATAAAGAGACGTACAATATTGTATTTCTTTCTTAAGGGTGTGTATTTTATGTTCATGTTGGTATGCCTTTTTGCATATACTGTTATTGGAAAGTAATAGTTGTTGTGCACATTTTGTGTTTGGTACTTGACATAAGGGGTACAAAATAATTTTTGAAGGCAAACTGATTAAAGCATGCCAATGATCTCTTGCTATTTCGAAGGTCTGCTTTCTTTTTCAAGTTCATGTTTTGTATTTAATGCGGGGACAATCTCCGCTCCGTTTCCCCGCAGAGAATGAGGTGAGGAACGACTAACATCACAAGATAAAATATGGATTTGGATCGTTTGCAACCGATTGCACAACTGCAGGGTTGTGAACTGACTACATACGATCAAAATCCATAGAATATCCTCTCCACCATTGCCAATGCTAGTCATTTTCTAAGGGGCTTGGAAGGTGGGCCAAGTAAAAAATGGGCCTTAAGAAGTGGCCCACATCTACTTCTCCAATGCTTCCTTTTGGACACAGAAGATATTTACATGGAAACACTTTTCTTTATTTCAGTGAAAAGAACAAAAATTTGCATAAAGAAATATTCTCAAATTGGAAGGGGAAAAAAATAAAGAAAGGATGAGACTTTCTCTTTGCGTCAAAAGGTTGAACAAAAGCTAAAGGGATAATAATTAATATCTAGATAAAGAATAATGTTGTAAGTTGGTGATAGGGACCAATGAATTTTAAAATATAAGTAATTTAAGTTGAATGGAATGGATGCGACCTTTTAACGACAATTATTGCACTTTTAAAGCTTAAAATATTAAGATGACCTAATATCTACGCCCACCAAACAGACTAAAACAATATATTTAGAGTTAAAAACAGCACTTGAGATAGACATAAGAGTCTTGTGTTCGATCTCTCCTTGAATTTGGGTGTACGTGTATCCATCCATAGATTCAAATTAAGCTCTAGTTCAGATGACTAAATAAATGTATTTAATTTCAATAAGACCAATTTCTATGTTAGATTAATTTCCAAAGCTTATATGTAAATATGACACCTCCTAAAAGAAGAAATGCATTCTTAACCATTTATTCGCATCAAATAAAGAAAAGGGGACATATAAATAATTAAAGAAATAGCAAATACATAGTGCGGTCCTGAGAAATTAAGTCTAAGATACTTAGAATAACTAATAAAAAGTTAGGATAAGAAATTAGAGATTCTATTCTTCTGTTCTGCGCGCATATATATATGGAATCCATTTATTTATCAAAAAAGAAAAAGAAGCAAGCTCTAACTTTGAAGTAATTCAAATATGCAATAGTTTGTCCATCAATATGATTAAGATGATAACATATTCCAATTCAAAACTGCATTATTAAACTTTGGATCATAGAGAATGGTATTTATAATGACACAAAGTATTGGACTTTTTATAATTAAGTTGCATTATTAGAATTAATAAAGAAGATATTGTGGTGGACTTGGCGGAAAGCCACTGATATGTACGTTTGCGGGTTTGGAAGGAATAATATAAGCTGTAGTAGTACATAATTCTGATTAAGATGCATGGGAGAATCACTATCGCTGGCCACCCATTAATTGTTGATTACAAAATACTTACAATTATAGCGACTAATTCTTCCATAAATGTTTCTTTCACCATTCAGATTCCCACACCATCTAAAACTTCATTATTTTATAATTAATGATTGCTACCTCTTTCCTTCTTTTAGTTTACTACTTGCAATATCATGAAATAATTACTTATTTTAATTTTGTCGACCACAAAAATTAAAACACTCGGACATATTTATGGGCAGTCAATAAAATACCTACATTTAATTACATAGATAACACACGTCTAATTTAAATTCAAAGGAAAATAAGGCAGAATTAACATGAAATTAAAAAAGAATGAATGGATGGGGTTTATACTTTCTAGAAGGATTGAATCAGAATAAATGTGGAAATAAATACTTAGCAATATAGTAATTAAGAGAGTGGAGGATGGAATGGAATCACTTTGGTGTGTCGGCCTCTATTGAAAAGATTAACTTGTTAAAACAAAAAGGTTGATTCAGAGTGTAGGCGAAGATTGGAATTTTCAAAAAAATTGTTGACCTCCTATTCCAATTCCTATACCTATACATGTGTCAACACAAAAAGTACATTGCTGTCCGCATCCAATCAAATTTCACCGTCAAAGTACATGACAACTTAGGAAAGAGTTTTGGGTCAAATAAACTGAAAGCCCTCTTTTCAATTGGGCCAATAGCCCATTACGATTATAACTTACTTAATTACTTTTTTATTTAATTTCGAGAGATATCCACGTGGAAGCCCATGGGCTGGGCTTGAATAAACGGTGCTATTCCAACGTGGAAGTCCGAGCTGATGAACAAGTAGTCTTTATTACTTGTCATAGTCATAGATATTGTAGTAAGGTAAATGAAAGTGAAAAGAATATAAAAAATGAAAAGAAATTAAAAACATGTGGTGGGTTGCCAGCCGGGTCGCTGGCCAGATTTCTTGCATGCATGCCGCCACAGAAGATACAGTGCTGGTTAACTGGTACTAGTTTTTCTCCTGAAAAAGCCCTAATTTATGGCCTAATTAGGAGTAATTTATAGCAAAATTCATCTTTACAAATCCATAAAAATTAGTTAATTTTATTGGGATTTTTTAAAAAATTAACAATATTATGATTTTCTCATTAATGAATAATAAAAAATAAAGAAAGTCAAAGCATTTATAAGAGGTAAATATTGAAAAGTAAAAATAAATACTTTCTTAGAATTGTAAAAATAATTAAAATATTTTAAAAAATCTCTTATATTAAGAACAAGAGAGAGTAAATAGGTATATTTAGTTTTGTGAAATTAATTAAATAGGCCTTTTTTGTTAAGTAGTATCAACAATTCAACATGAGATCAAAATTTATTTTTTCTGTTCACTAAAATTTTATTTTTGCCAAATTTATGAAAAGATTAACAGATTACTTCTTTTTCTGTTTTCTTATGAGATGTCGCCAAAAATGGCAAAAACGGGAGATCAAAAAAGATGTCATTTGTATGATCGTTGATAGATTAAATAAAATTTTAATTAAATACAGGATGGTGGTGAAAGTTTTGACAAATAAATTTGAAAATATTCATGAACTTGATCGTGAAAAGATGCATGCAGAAAGTCTAGAAAAATATAAGCAGGTGACCAAATACTATGGATGAAGCGTTTAAAGTACAAAAGGGTTGGCTGGATTTCGCAGAATCACATTCATGGTGCAAAAGCGATTTCTTTTCTCTCGTGTAGTAGAATCTGATATCAAATTAATTTATGTAAATACAAATAAACTTGATGCAATTATGAAAAAAGAAAGCTTCCTTGATCTTGAGATTTTGTCTACTAAAATGCAACAATGGCACCAAATCCTGTAAACTTTCTAGGATTTTGTGCCGTCAAAGCTACCATTACCAACCTCTTCTTAAAAAAGAAACAGTGTCCTCTAGCCCACAATTTTGCCTGATATTGTGAAAATTGTTGTTTCTCTGTGTTGACCGATCCATTAATAGTCTTGACTGGTTGCTTATAAAAAGTGTCCTCTAGCTTCACAAACTTTGCCTACTACTGTGAGAAGTTGTGTGTTTTTGTCTCTTGAGTGGTTTTTGATCGATCATGGATATTGGACAAGATTTCAGGAGGGCTTCCAGTGTGAGCGCCTCCAGCATAGATACATATAAACAAGATGAAGAGGAAGCTCTGAAATGGGCTGCACTTGAAAGGCTTCCCACATATGAAAGAGCCCATAAAGGTCTTCTACATGGAGTTGCTGGAGATTTCAGGGAGATTGATCTTAAGAAGCTTGACTTTCAAGAAAAGAAGGACCTTCTAGATAGAGTGGTTAAGGATATAGATGAAAATGAGAAGTTCTTGAGAAGGCTCAAGAAGCGAATCGACAGGTATGAACGTAAATTCCATTTTAAGTGAGTGAAAGCTCTTGTCATGAATGAAAAATGATGATACCAATTTAATTGATTTATTGGAAATGTCAGGGTTTCTCTCAATCTACCCACAGTTGAAGTTCGATTTCAAAATATAAAAGTTGATGGAGAAGCCTATGTGGGTAAAAGAGCTTTGCCCACTGTCGTGAACTTCTATCTGAATCTGGCCGAGGTATATTCTACAAACTCGTAGCTCTTTGACAATTGAGATTCACCTCAGATCATGAAACTACTCTCTCTTTCGGATGTCCACAGACTGTAGGGAATTACCTCCACATTATTCCAAGCAAAAAGAAGAAGTTCTCTATACTTGGTGGCATAAGTGGAATAATCAAGCCTGGCAGGTAAAATCTATACATGCATATATCCCATGATATTCTTATAACTAATAGAGTTTATTTTGTAGAATGACTTTGCTTTTAGGACCACCAGGCTCAGGGAAAAGCACCTTATTACAAGCTTTGTCTGGAAAGCTTCATCCAGAACTGAAGGTAGCTTCTGTCTACATGTGAATATAGACTTCAATTTATTTAGGATTCTTTCTTTTATTTTTTCAATGCCTCTGAAAATTTGAACTGGTATCTTGAATCATATATAGTTTTCTGGGAAAGTAACATACAATGGTCATGAGATGAAAGAATTTGAGGTTCCAAGAACCTCAGCTTATATCAGCCAGTACGATGTGCACCTTCCTTTGCTGACGGTCAGAGAAACTTTGACCTTCTCTGCAAGATGCCAAGGTGTTGGCACAGGCTATGGTAAGCTCAAAGTTTGAGATCTTTTAATCTAAATAACTTGTAATGAAATTTTGACCATTTTGTAAGACTTGCTCGTGGAGCTTCTGAGAAGGGAGAAGCAGTTAAATATCACTCCAGATCCATATATTGACGCTTTAATGAAGGTATGAAAAGCACATGCCAGAAGTCTCTCATTTTGTAGCTGTTTATTTACACATGGGCTCAATAGAACTCGTTGACGTAGGCATCTGTTTTGAGCGGGCAGAAGGAAGACATAGTTACAGCTTACATGATAAAGGTATGTGGCAAAAAGTTTACCTATTACCTATAGTCCTAATAGATAAGAATAATTGCTCGGTTAATCTTCCATGCATTATTTATTTTGGACAGATTTTGGGATTGGAAGTTTGTGCTGACACCATTGTCGGTAATGAATTGATGAGGGGAGTATCAGGAGGACAAAAGAAGCGAGTTACTACAGGTACACTGTTAATAAGAAAATTTGCAGCAAATATTTCTATTCTGTCCTTCAAGTTTGGGATATTAAGCCTTAAGTCGCTGTGGGTTAAAACAGGAGAGATGCTAGTTGGTCCAGTGAACGTACTCTTCATGGACAACATATCTACCGGTCTTGATAGTTCAACCACATTTCAGATAGTCAATTCAATCAGGCAATCCATCCACATTTTTGGAAAGTCTGCTCTCATCTCTCTTCTCCAGCCTCCACCAGAAACTTTTGACCTGTTTGATGATGTTATTCTTCTTGCGGAAGGACAAATTGTGTACCAGGGCCCTCGTGAAAACGTTCTTCAGTTTTTTGAATTCATGGGTTTCACTTGTCCTGAGAGAAAGGGAATTGCTGACTATCTACAGGAAGTAAGTTCAAAAACATTATAAACTAAAATTTAATTATTCTTCACATTTTTGCAAGTATTCTCAAGTTCATTATAAAAGCTTTTTCTACAGGTTTCCAATATTTTCCTATGTCAAACCATTTACAATTCTATAATATGTCAATATATTTGCTGATTTGCTGTTTTTCTTCTTAAACTATGCTATAGGTCACATCAGTAAAGGATCAGAGACAGTATTGGAGTAATAATTTGAGACCATATCGTTATATTTCAGTCCAAGAATTTGCAGAAGCTTTCAAGTCATTCCATCTAGGCACAGCCATGCAACGTGAGCTTGCCACCCCATTTGAAAGGTCCAAGAGCCACCCTGCGGCTTTATCAAGAGCAAAATATGGAGCTAGTAGGAAAGAATTGATGAAGGCTTGCTTGGCAAGGGAAGTTACTCTGATGAAAAGAAGTGCTCCTGTTCATATCTTCAAGACAGTTCAAGTGAGTAGTATGGACAATTCTTGCTTCAAAAGAAAAATTATATATTTCATTCATAATGACACCTGCCCTTTTAATTTCAGTCAGAAATTTGCGCATTGATGGTGGCAGCAGTCTTTTCAGAAGCCAGGAAGCACCATGCCACAGTAGATGATGGGGCTGTTTATTTGGGTGCACTCTTTTTTATGCAGAATTGCCTTACATTCTCCGGGTTCTTTGAACTTCCAATGACAATTGGAAAGCTTCCTGTATTTTATAAGCAAAGAGACCACCTATTCTATCCCTCTTGGGCATTCTCTTTACCAGCTTCGTTCATTTCAATCCCTGTATCAATTGTTGAAGTTTTTCTTTGGGTTGCCACAACTTACTATGTAATAGGATTTGATCCTGACTTCACAAGGCCAGTACATAATCTTCACTTTGATATTTTCATCATACTCTCTTAGATTCTCTATGTTAACTCTTCTCTTCTATTTGTTTATTCAGGATGCTGAGGTTCTACCTTATTCTCGCATTGAATGGACAGATGTCATACTCACTTTTCCGATTGATAGCTGCAGTGTCAAGGGATCATGTAGTTGCAAACACAGTTGCGTGTATTACAGTATTGTGGCTACTAATATTAAGTGGATTCATTCTATCAAAGGGTAATGAACATGATCTGTTTAATGTTCCTATTATCTTGTTCAGTTATGTACTTGATCTTCTCACCATCTTGCATAACCAATACTTTCCTTCAGAAACTACCCCTAAATGGTTGATTTGGGGATACTGGACCAACCCAATTATGTATACAGAAAATGCAATCTCAGTAAATGAATTTCTAGGCAAAACTTGGAACAGGGTAAGTATGAATGATATTCTCTGGAGAGGAAAATGAAGTTTACATTTTATTCTCAAATGGAAATATTAGGGGACTTGAAATGCTGCAGGTTGTCAATGGATCAAATGAAACTCTGGGGGTGGCAGTATTGAAATTTCGTGGGGTGGAGGCCAACCCAAATATGTACTGGATTGCTGTCATAGCATTGATTGGTTTCTTAATTTTATTCAATGTGGTCTGCGCTCTGGCACTTGCCTTTTTTCAAGGTGAGCATTCTCATCTTTAATTCTAAATTTTTACCATTTACAAATATATATAATATGAAAATCTATGCAGAATATGGAAAATCTCAATCAGTCGTTATTCAAGAAGAAACTTCAAAAGAGAAACACAATATCAGAACAGGAGAGCCTGAGGATAATGAATTGGAGAATGAATCAAGCACACGAAACACCAACATGATCCTCAGAAGTAAGTTATTAGACCAATTGGAAGGATAATGAGTAGATTCTCTTAATCAGCCACCTATGAGTTTCAACCTCTAATCCATCATGAAATGACAGAATCAACTCCAACTGGAAGAAAACGTGGGAAAGGACTAATTCTGCCATTCACACCACTTTGCTTAACCTTTGAGAATATTACATATTCAGTTGACATGCCAAAGGTAATTCTCCTTTAAAGTTCACACTACTTATGCTAAGCTGTTCAAACCAACAAACTAGGAACTTTGCAATGACTGTAAAATTTTTATCATAGGGAATGAAGTCTCAGGGTGTTTTAGAAGAACGGTTAGTACTTCTGAAGGAAGTGAGTGGAGCATTCAGACCAGGTGTCCTCACTGCCTTAATGGGTGTAAGTGGGGCTGGAAAGACGACGCTTTTAGATGTATTGGCTGGGAGGAAAAACAGTGGATACATAGAGGGAAATATTACTGTTTCAGGGTATCCAAAGAATCAGGCAACTTTTGCTCGAGTTTCTGGATACTGTGAACAGAATGACATTCATACTGCCTTGGTCACTGTGTATGAGTCCCTCATATACTCGGCATGGCTTCGGTTGCCACCTGAGGTTGAACCAAAGACAAGAGAGGTGAGTGAAATTAATACCTAGATCCATATACAACCTTACCTTTGTTAGTTTTTTACTGTTTTATAATACATGCAATGCAAGTGCAGCTTTTTGTTGAGGAGGTCATGGAACTCATTGAGCTTACACCCTTGAGGGATGCCCTGGTTGGATATCCAAATGTAAATGGCCTATCGACTGAGCAGCGTAAAAGGTTAACCATTGCAGTTGAGCTTGTGGCAAATCCCTCAATACTATTCTTGGACGAGCCAACTTCGGGTCTAGATGCCAGAGCAGCTGCTATTGTAATGAGGACAGTGAGAAATACAGTGGACACAGGAAGGACTGTGGTATGCACCATTCACCAGCCAAGCATTGACATATTTGAATCATTTGATGAGGTAAGAGGCAGTTAACCTAGTACAAACATTCTGCATTATCTTGTCCATTGGACGAAAAATCTAAATTTCCCCACGTTATTTAAATGACAGCTTTTTCTGCTAACAAGAGGAGGTGAAGAAATTTATGTGGGTCCTCTAGGGCGGCATTCGTGCCTTTGATTGAATATTTTGAGGTAGACGTATTCTAAACTAAAATTCTTTCCTGCACATTCTTCTGTCGTTGATGAGTTCTACCATATATTGATGCCCCATAATTTTTTTTTGGTTTACAGAGAATTAAGGAGGTGGAAAAAATTAGGGAGGGCTATAATCCAGCCACATGGGCATTGGAAATGACAACAAGGGCACAAGAAGACATTTTGGGCGTTAAATTTGCAGATATATACAAGAATTCAGATCTTTTTAGGTTTGTGAAATAGAGGGCATGCTTGATTCTGATATAACAGTTAATTTTTGTGATAGCTGAAGATCTTCCATGCATAACAATGCAGGAGAAATGAAGCTTTGATTCGGGAGTTGAGTACACCTCCTCCAGGTTCACAAGATCTTCACTTTTCCACTAGGTATTCACAGTCATACCTTAACCAGTTCAAGGCCTGCGTCTGGAAACAGCACAAGTCTTACTGGAGAAACACTGCATATAATGCCGTCCGACTGTTATTTGGCACTGCATTGGCTATTATATTTGGATTCCTATTCTGGCGTCAAGGCAGCCATAGGTAAATATTTTCCGAAGAACATGAAATGAAGGCTATAAAATGTTAATGTTAACATTTAGAAGAATGTAATGCCTTTGAAACTTAAGAGCAAGATTCTTGATGATACAGGGACTCAAAAGTGGAGATCTTCAATGCATTAGGATCCATGTATATGTCTGTCATGTTCATAGGATCACAGAGTGCTGGTTCTGTGCGGCCGGTCATTATAAGTGAACGAACAGTTTATTATAGAGAAAGGGCTGCTGGGATGTACTCTTCTGTGCCATATTCACTTGCGCAGGTCCGTTTACTTGTATATTACGTTATGTTTCCGTTGAATGCCTACTGTACTAATTCTTGTCGCAAAATCTTCGATGGCATTATATATTAATTTTCAGGTTGCAATTGAGATTCCCTATTCTGCGACTCAAATTGGTATATATGGCGTCATAGTGTATGCAATGATGGGATATCAATGGATAGCAAGCAAGTTCTTGCTCTACATGTTTTTCATGCTCTCTACTGTACTCTACTTCATTTACTATGGAATGATGGTATTAGCAGTAAGTCCCAATCAAGAAAGTGCTGCAATACTAAACGGTGTGTTCTATACGGCTTGGAACCTATTTGCAGGCTTTGTAATTCCAAGAGAGGTAGGTACTTGGTCTGATTCAGCATCTTGTGCGTCTTGTACTAAAGAATAATGAAATTGACGTGAATAGTTTTTGCAGAGAGTTGCTTCATGGTTGAGATGGTATCAATGGCTTAGCCCAACTGGGTGGAGTATTTATGGGATGGCTGCTTCACAGTATGCAGATGATCAAACCAGGCTTGATTCTGGGGAGACAGTGCAAGAATTCATGAGGGACTATTTTGGGTTCAGGCATGACTTCTTGTGGATAGTTGCTTTGGCACTAATTGGCTTTAATCTTCTCTTCGTTTCAGTCTATACTTACGCCATGAAAGCCTTCAACTTTCAGCGAAGATAAGAAGTTCTCCCTATCTCTATTTCTCAATGTAGTGTAGTATGTTGTAAGTAAAAATTGTAACAGGAAATCCTTCCTTTAGAAAATAATATAATTTAAAACAGTATAAATAAAAAATATCCAATTATTAACGAGAGTGCCATTTTTGTCTCGTCGTCATTTTCCTTATTTTCGCCTATTCGTTCTTTGTTTTTTCTTTTTTTTTTACAATTGTCGAATGTCAACGGCCCAATACAGTTTGCTGGGCTTTCCGTCTAGAAAGAACAATAACCGTTAATTTTCTACTTACCAAAAATACCCTTCCCGCTTCGGCTACCTGCGAGACCGCGAAAGCCATCCGTGTATGTTCGCCCTTGTCGGCGTAATACCCTACAGCTCCAGAAGTTCTCTGAAAGGAACAACAAAGGAAGTACGGTTGAAAATTCAACTGTGCAAAAGTGGCAGATGAATCATTTTGGTTGGAGAAAAGTTCTGGGATGTGAGTCCGTGGTGGATGGACGGAGGTGTTGAAATTTAAGACTTCAACCAACCATGTGTTGTTTGATATTGATTGGTCCTGTCAGCTATCGAGGCTACTATGCAATTGGATGTGCGTAGATAGTTGGCACTATAACATCAATAATTTGATACGATACACCTTCTACAGGAACAAGCTACCATATAAGAAGAAAAGAGTATTCGAGAACCAGTACATGCAAGTTCAAACAGTTCTTAGGATGGAGAAAAAGAAGTTAGTAATTAGGATTTTCATTCATTGTCTCTCTAACTTGAGTCAGCCTACTAATTGTCATGTTCATGCTGATACATCCTACTCCTTGCAGATACCCTCAGGATCAGCGTTCTTGATTATCCAAGGATGCTCCATTATCTTCTCAAGTCAAAGCCTTTTCGTATAGAGTCTTCAACCAGGACCTGTCACAATTTCATAGTCAGAAGGGCACCTAATCTATTCATTGATATCAATATGAACATGGTAGACTGACATACCTGACTAATCAGATGTTTAGCTTCTAAAGAAACGGAAGGAGTACAAGGGAAGCTTAGGTCAACCTCCATCATCCAGCATAAACTTAAATGCATTACATTACATGCATATACTAAACAGACAGCATAATGTTGTGCCAAGAATAACATTAGAGATTGCATTTTTACCTTTCAAGTATCGGCTTCGCTCTCAGCCTCAGATGGGGTAACACCATAGAGCAACTCGTAGCAAAAGATACCCACAGACCAGATATCAACTGCATAATCATGACCCTTTTTTTCTACCAGTTCATGTGCGAAGTAACGCAATGTTCCGCAAGCAGTGTGAATCTTGTTTGTGGATTGTACACAACATCCAAAATCAGCAAGCTTAAGAGACGACCTTACAGACAGTCAATTATTACCAAAGTTCACCTAAGGACAGTACTGAAGATCCACAAGAGATGAAAAAAAGAAAGACAGAATGAGAATGGATACAAGAATATTTTAGCCATCTCATGATCAACTAACAAATTCTCTGGTTTGATATCTCTGTGAATAACGCTCTTCTCATGACAACATGCCAATGCCTTTGTGAGGCTCAAGATATACTGTAATTTTCAAACGAGACTAATGTAAGAGTCCGTGAAATCGATAGAGATCCATGTTCCAATAGATGAAGTATAATGACAATGCAAGAAAACACAAACATCATGTGGGTGTCAACAGAAACAGAAAGCCATTGAATTGCCCAGATAGAATATTAGATAAATGCTAAGATATGTATAATCTGTGCTTGGTATGAGTTTAAATCACAAGTTATGAAATGGAATAGGTGGCTTTTCCTGACTTTCTAGCCTAACTTTACTTAATCCCGATTTAGTTCAATTACGCTATGAAGACAAACACCATTAGAATTCTAAATTTACAAACTTGTCAAAAATTTGATTCCCAATTCAATCTTTTTTAATCTCTCAAGAACTTTGATATAAACCAGACTAGCCCCAAGTTTTAATACCTCAAAATACAACTACTAATGACACAAACATGCACACAGCTAAGCTATACAGAGAATTACCGTGGCAGCTTGCTTCTCACTTAGATGATCCTTTTCGATCAGCTCCTCGTAAAGATCACCTTTATCAGCATATTCAAGTACCAAGAAAACACGTTTATCGTCGTGAAACCAACCATAAAGACGAAGGATGTTTGGGTGGTTAAGACTAGTCTGGATCTCTATTTCTCTCCTCAGTTGATCCTGCTTTCCGGACTCCTCTATTTGTTGCTTTAAGATAATCTTCACTGCCACGATGCATTTACTCTGAAAATTTCAGGGGAAAGAAAGGCAGGCACTTTAGAAGCTCTTATGAATAGCGATATAGTACCACTGACAACTCCGGAATTAATACTAGCGAAAACGAAAATTTGAAAATTGAACATGCATGTGATTTTGTCCTTTTAGCAATCATGAAGGATAGAAAAACGAACTTAAGAATCATGTTTCAACAAATTTTGAGACCTGAGTATATCCCTTGGTACTAGGAAAGTGGGCTTTCTCTCAAACATGGTAAATCCAGTGAAAACCCACGCAATACATTGAGAGAGAAGAAAAATTATCAAGCGGAAAACAAATGTACACCTTGATTTCTGTCGCAGCATGGACGGTGCCATATTTTCCTTCTCCGATAACGTATCCGAGCCCGAAGTCGCTCAACGACCATTGCCTCTTTCCTCTGTTTGGTGCTAGCCCATTGCCTCCTTGCACTGTCTTCAGTTGTTTGATCTTTGATAATCCATTGACTCTTTTTCAGAAACCACAAGATTTTGTTTAGGTTAGGCTGGCTTAAATATTTCTCCTCTGGATAGTAAACCTGATCTCCAAGTATTCTAATCATAATATTTTAATTTGATTTTACAATCTAACCAAAAGCTTATTTAAAGTAGAGTATCAATTTTGATTATATATATATATATAAAACCTATTCAAACTAGGAGTATTCATAACATCATATATAAAATTCAATCTCTACTAACTTGTACAGATAAAAGTGTGATTAATAACTAATAAATTTTTAGATTTTTTTTTTTATTATTGAAGAGAAATAATCTCTAAACTTTAAATATATTATTCAAATCTTTCATCAATATATGGATTTAATTTACTTTTTAATTCAAATAAATTTATTATTTTATTTTTAATATATAAATCATTACAATATTTGTTTATAATTAATATAGTAGTAATTGATATATGAAACTAAAATATAATAATTTTAATTGATTTATTATCTTTTTATTTCTTTCTTTGTGTCTTTTTTAGTGATCAAAATTCATGATAAAAATATGTTTTGAAAAAAAAAAGTATTGTTCATAATTTGAACAATGTTAAACTTTTATAATTGTGTTTAATTGTCTTCTAGCATATAACTCATTTAACAAAGTTGCTCACCATTGTTTTCCATTTGATACTTTGATTATATACATTGTTATGACTTTAGGCCAAGATTGAGTCTACCTGAATCATATGCAATCCCATTACGGCTTGGATTTGTGTGCACATTTAGTAAGTGGCATTGGTCGGCATGTGCTCTAATAAAAACCATTTAGTGTTGTGACTGTTAACTATTTCAAATGATTCATTAGAATCACTATCATCTGATATATTCTCTTGTACCTTTCATGGGCCAAAGTTGTATAGCTGATCATTACTGTACTCTAGGCCCAGTTATTACAGTTTGCTGGGCTTTCCATTAATTTTCTAATGGCAAAAATACCCTTCCCTCTTGGCCTGCCAGCAAGACCGCAAAATTTGTTTGTATGTTGATGTTGTCGGCGTAATTGCTTCTTGAGGACTCCTCCATGCATGGCTTTCCCTTGTTTGAAACCCTACAGCTTCAGAAGTTCTCCTAAAGGAACAACAAAGGAATTTGTAAAACTTAAAGATGCATGCTACATTCGTAACATTATAATTTGTTTTAAGGATGGATAATGTTATCTTGAGGCACTTAATCATGATTTTGATTTTCTAGTTCTGTATGGAGCTTGAAATTGATACCGTACCATATTATTCTGGATTGTTATCAAACGTAAGTCCTCTTGGTGAATGATTCTCTTAATCATTTATGGCTTTATATTTTTCTATTCAAAAGCGAAATTGTTGTTCTGGCATGAGAATGATAGAGAAGTACAATTTGATTACAGAAGAACACTGCTACTGCTTCCTTCGTCCATCTCCATGCATGTTATAGAATTGACGCTATTCAGGCGTGAAATCTCCCATGATGGTGGAAAAAGGTTTCATCAGTGACCACACCAGTACCAGGTCCACCTCTGAGTTGTTTCATGTGCAAGCAAAGACCACAGGTTGCCTGTCATTGTTCAATTCCCTTTTTTTTTTTTCCTCTTTTTCATGTCTATGGCCTATGGCATCTAAAGAATATGTTTCCATAAGAAGCCATCCAATTTATACAAAGGGATTCTGTATAGGAATCATTGGCATTTAACTTTTTTAATTTGAAACGAGAATTCTCAGGACAGACCCAAATATTCAAACACATAAATTTAAGCTTGTTAGTTTCTCAAACAATCTGACCCACCCCGTTATGCTTCTTAATCTGATTGTTGAGATGTAACTCTTATGTTGATGTTCGTGTTGTATTTGTCATAATGACTAGAGTAGGTATCTTATATAAAATTTCTACTCCTTAATAAATCTAACTGCCACACAATACATCACAGGAATTTAAAGTCGATGAATATTTATTATTGATTTGAATGTTTTCCTATTATTGTTATCCCTTTCATTTTAATATGGCATTATCAACTTCAGAGCCCCGATTGACAAACCTAATATCATTGATGTGCATGTTTAAGCAATAACTTAGACGGCAAGAAAACTTTTCTTTTGGTAGTTGATGATATCATCAGGTTCTGCTTTCTCATTGTCACAACACTTTTTTTTTTTTTTTCTCACAAGGTAGATGAGCATCAATGAGGAATAATGTAGTCTAGTTTTTTGCTTGACTCACACTCAACTTACCACTTCTTTATTTTTCTCCTCAGAATACACTCTAGAATTCTGCTTAAATTAGAGAGAAATGCCAAATACTTTCTATAAATTACCACCTTCCACACGCTTCTGTAACACTTTGGAAAAAGTAAGCAGTCTAAGTCTTAAAACAAGACGACAATAAAAAAGTAAAAGAAGTTGATAAAATGAAACTTGATAGGTGAACTAAATTTACATGTTATAAAGTTTTACTTGTGAGTAAAGTAGTTGAACCGTGCATATATAGAAACTAGAAAAAAGGAGAACCTCATGAGTATGGCTTTGAGCATCCAATGGCGTACTAGCACCCACCAAATCTTCTGGCTTTCGCTTACTTTAGAGGAAGATCCCAATACTTTATGCTCTTGTTTTTCTCTGCTATGTTCCAAAACACTAATTATATATAACTAACTTAATTAGTTCATAGCATTGCCAGCTTTTCAATCATTTTCAAAATATCCCTTTTTTATACTGTCTCGCGCTAAACAACATAAATAAGTAATTTTGCAATGTTTAGTGTTTGTTTCTTGTACCTCACATCACATCCCATCCACAAAAACTCTTCCACGGAGTATAATTTTTCCGGAATGCTACATAACTTCCAAGCTATATCCAATCCAATAGCACACGAACAAAATCTTGGAAGCATCTCTATCAAAAGTCATAGCTTCTAATTTACTAAGGCCAGTGCTGAGAGTATTGATCTTCTAATCTATTCATATTGGATACCGATGCTTTTATCACAGTCTGTCCGACACTCGTCGCTGTCGCATAAGACTTTTATAAAAGCAGCGTATGATTAGTTTGGGTGGAAAGCCTAGTTGATAAGATAAATTAACGGCCGTGATTGAAACACAGGGGACCCAGATGGCCCACAGAACCTGCTTCTGGTACAGTTTAAGAGACCAATAAGCAAGATTACGACAAGTATTGGGATTTAAGACCCAAAACCAGAACAAGTAAGAGTATTTTGGTTACAGGGTAATTACGAAGCGAAAATAGCCAAGGCAAGGGAGGAAAGGGCCTCGGCAGGTCAGTCAATTTTGTCCGACCGAAAGCGATGCTCATGTAAGCTTTCGGTGCATAAAACGTGCTTTCCCCCTACCGGGGCACGCGCCTCGATCATTCATTCCATCCTACCCAGCGAAGCGAGGTCAAGGACAATATCGTCATTTAAATGCGGAATTTCATCCACGTGTTAAGCGGAGAGGCGTGAAATCGTGTCGTAACCTTGAATTTGATTACATTCTCAAACCAGAAGACACTCACTGTCTTACTAACGCCATCGGCCATCGCTTTATCGTACGGTTATGTATATGATAACCACTGAAAGTCACTTGTTTTATGACTGACAGTATTTGCGGAGCATGAAAGTCACCGACAACATTTGCAAATTACTAGCATTTATATATAATATAATATAATGTCATATAAAAATAATTATTGCAAAAATATTTGAAACAAGAGTATACAAAGGAAACATAACAAAGGTTGAGATTCCGATTAGACAAAAGAATGTGTATGTGGGATGCACGCTAGTGGTGGGTGCGTAAGATAGGAGTTTGGAGAGCAAGTAAAGACAGGAGACGGGACCAGCAACAGGAGGGAAATGCAAAAGAGGATCGAGTCCTTAGACCATCGTAAGGCCTTTACTTTATACTGTTTATGGGACTCACAACAGGAGGTAAAAGAGATAGTTGTAGGACCCATAGAGTGATGTGTCAGTGTGGGACACACAAAAAAATTATTAAATAATGATATATGCAACTTGAGTGTGTTACACCATTATAGATGCTCTCGGTGACAGTGTGGGTCCTAATTGCGTAGATGGCTCCTAGTCACACCCTCCCTCTCGCTGGGTCAAACATTTTCATTTGTCAGAACACACACAAAACTCAAAAGGCTAGGCCAGCCTGTTCTGCACCCCTTTCAATTCAATTTTACCAGCAAATATGCCCCTCGTATCACGCCGTTCTTTTCTCACCACGTGGCCTGCCCATCCTGATTCCTCCCTCGTTCACCTACCCCCAACATACCTCGCCATAACCACCCAACGCGCCACCGCTGATCCCGCCTTTCATTGCACTTCCCTGCCTGACTTTCTTGCCGATTCTCACTCTCATCATGCAACCCATGGCAATCCTGTAAAACAAAATCACTCTCTTCTCTTGCAAGTTTCCACGGGGTCAATTCAGACTTACAAGGTCAAAGTTAGCTGACTAGTAAAATTTAATTAATCCATCAAAACTCACAGAAAATAAATTGGTTTAATCAATCGATTATAATTTGAAAAAATTGTCTATCAATTCGGTTTTGTAATTTTTTTAATAGATGAAAATCAAATTAATTGACTAAAATGTTATGAATTTAAATTTTTTTTATATATCATGTCATTTAATAATTAAATTATTTTATTAAATGGTTCAATTATTTAAATATTATATTATTTTGATTATAAAGACAATTATATATTATTAATTTGTTATGTATTTTAATTTTATATGAGTATGCTTATTAAAAATATTTTTTTAATAATTTTTTTTAAAAAATTATTAATTTTATTATATATTGATATTTATTTTTGTTAATTTTAATTTTTTTAAACTTTTGTGCATATATTTAAAAAAAAAAAGAGAAAATAATTTTCATAAATAATTTTATATATTTTCAAACCTATTATTTATATATTTTTATTTTACTTATGTAATTTTTAATAAAGTATTATAAATATTTTAAAAATAACTATTCATTTAAACCTATTTAATAATTACATTGTTAGTTTACGATCAAATATCTCCTTTAAACAAACACAAAAATAAAATAAAAAATATTTTTTTTGAAAAATGAATTGTTTTCTTTTAAAAAAATTGTTAAATATTACTCAACCAAAACCAACCATTTTAGCCAATTAAAACTGATCCTTAATCGATTCAACAAAATCACCAGTATAGTCAAAATTTGACTATAACCGATGCTCACCCCTACTCTACCCTACTACAAAATACGAATATCCAAGCAAGCCCATAGCAAATTTTGAATCGTATTTAAAAACTTGTTATAGTCAGCCCTACGGAGCGAATGTTTATTAAACTCACCTTATTTTTTCTTTTTTTTAAATGACATGAAAAAGAAATAGGACAAGCGTATCAAGACAACTAGGAAGATAATAATCTTTTTTTTTTTAAATAATAATAAAATAAATTAAGGAATGACCATTGAGAAATGAGGAAAATCCCAACTAAAATTCATGAAAATGTCAATTTCAATCAGTCCATGGAACTCCCCCTGCCCCTTCACTTTTTAATGAACGATTCAAACAACCCCCACCCACCTGTAAAAATAATTGAAATTAAAAAAAATCGAAAGAAAAAACAAAAAATAAGTAAAATACAAAAATACACATCAATTGGACCACCTTGAAACCCAATGATCTGCCCTCTATAATTCCTGTACTTACGCACCTTTTCACATTAAACATTATAGGAGAGACCCACCACATTACATTGTCCTTTTCTCCATCTCCGTTTGCTCCTCGTAGAAATCTCTTGCCATCTTCGGTTAAGGTGTGATGGAGCTTGGTGGAGTCCTTGACTCAGCAGGCGGCGTATGACCGTCGGATCCTTTCGATGGATCATCCGATGACTGTCGTAAGCCATCATCGGTCTCACCTCTATTCATATCCTCAATCATACGCACCGCCTCTTGCATACTCGGTCTCTGATCAGGCACCACCGAAACACACGCCATCGCTATCTGCAATAGCTGAACCATCTCTTCCTCAATGTTGTGATACCTCATAAGCTCAGCGTCAAACACCTCAGCCGTCCATTCTTCGCGAACCACGGATTGGACCCACCTTGGAAGATCAATTCCCTCTTCGCCCAAAGAAGCTTGGTTGGGCACCTTCCCTGTTAATAGCTCCAACAGCAATACACCGAAGCTGTACACGTCAGACTTGAAGGTCACTTTGCGGGTTTCCAAAACTTCGGGGGCCCGATAGCCCGCCACCCGGTTGGATGGGGTGGAATTGCCGAATAGTGGGTTCAGGCCGAAGTCCGAAACGCTAGCTTCGTGGTCAGATTTGAGGAGGATGTTGGAAGATTTTATATTGCCGTGGACCACATTTCCGGACACGTGTAGGTGGGCAAGACCTCTTGCGGTTCCTAGCGCTATTCTCATCCGGTTATCCCAGTCCAGTGGCGTCCGCCCTGACCCCCTGCTCCCTGTAATACAAAACACCAATGAGGTGGCATTTCCAAATTTTCAGAGATTTTATTCGTATCTCTATTTTCTTTTCTACCACTAAGCTAAATGATGTGCCTAAAAAAGAAAGTGCTATATATACAATTTAATATAGGCATTAATTAACTTTTTACTATGTATATTAAGTTTATGCTTTAATGGGATGTCTAAACAGACGAAGGACACTTTCCAAGGCACGTCAGAGGTGTGTAGGGACATTTTCTTTTTCTTCTTTTTCTCTGTACCTAAGAGAAATAGTGTCGGCGAGTCCAGCTCCAACTTAAATCATGAGTGCAAGAAGCAAAATAAAACCCATGGCATGAGAATGTTTGTCTGGTCCAGAATCATGAATTAAACAATGAATTCCGCAGCAGACAGCATAGCATGAGCATACATACTATTACCAAACTCCATTATCATTGTACGCGCAATATTACAAGTTCAATTCAATTGTTATAATATTTTAATTTCCACGACACAGCTGGAGCCGCAATTGGAATTGGAATTGCAGGAGAAAACAATACTAATTCAGTCCAAAGCTATGCCGATATGCCTCGATAATGTAAATTATTATTATATTCCGGAAAATTTGAATAGTACTCATTCACGGATAACCAGAAATTGAAGGAAAGAATGAATATCTTACCGTGAAGGAGAGCAGATAAGCTACCGGTAGGCATGTAATCGTAAACTAGCAATTTCTCGTCCTTAGAGTAGTAAAATGCTCTGAGAGGAACCACATTCTCGTGCTTAATCTTTCCCAGAACCTCCATTTGCGTCTCGAACTCTCTCTTCTGAACGCCTACATCCTTCAACCTCTTTACCACCACCGTTGTCCCTTCCTCCAACACGGCCTTGTAAGAAGTACCCACGCTTCCCTTACCCAAAACTTCCGCAGAAGCCCTCAGCAAATCCTCCAAATCAAAACTATATATTCCACCTTCCAGGAACACTAGCTTGTTCCTCTCAGCCTCCACAGACCCACCTGTGATATCATCTTTCGAAGATGAGGTTCCGGCCTCCGCCGGTGCAGCGCGAGCTGTAGCCACTGGCTTCGGTGGCTTCGGGGGTGCCCGACTCTGGCGCTTCCGGAGGCATAGGAAGAGAAGGAGCAATAATAACAAGAGAAACAGAGCAGAACCAACTGCAATTCCGATAATGGCACCTGTTGAAAGCTTCTTGGACTTCTTGTGAACTGGGGCAACGGGCAAAACGCCGGACGGTGATGGGGCTGGAGCTGGGAAGAATGGGTTGCATGGTTGCAATGGTGCTCCACAGAGATCTAAGTTTCCAGCGAATGAGGATGCGGGGAATTTCGAAAGGGTTTGGGGAATCGAACCATTAAGCTGGTTATTGGAGACATTGAAGTTTGCCAAATTGGCGGCAATGCTTGGCAGGCTACCAGAGAATCCATTGTTTTCCAAGAAAAGACCGCTCAGGTGGGTCAAATTGTTGATGGAGAAAGGGACTCTGCCCGTAAAGTTGTTTGAAGAAAGATCTAGCCGTGTCAAACGAGACAACCGAGTCAGCGAGGCGGGGAACTCGCCGGAGAACTGGTTATCCTGGAGATAGAGGCTGCGAAGTAACGTCAAATTGGAGAAATCGTCGGGGATCTCGCCGATGAGACCATTAGAACGGAGACTGAGAACTCTTAGCTGAGTGAGACGGCCGATTGTGTCAGGCGGAATCCGACCCACAAGGCCAACACCGGGAAGACGAAGAGAATAAACAAAGGAACGTGCAGCATCGCATTCCACTCCCACCCAGTTGCAGGCCGAGTCGGATTCGTTCCACTTAATACGATTGGCATGTGGGGTTTGAGAGATGAAAGCAAGGAGAGCTTGCTTATCCTGGGCGGGCTCCGTTCTGACTGGCCAACTCAGTCGCAGAACCAGAATGAAGACCACAACCATCACTCTCCAAGCGGCAAAAACCACCGCCATTGGTATACAATAATCGACGAGAGAGAAAAAGAATAATAATGTACTATTTACCTTCTATACTTAAATTTGAAAGGGTGGTTCGTGCGAATGATTTAGTAGAAACCCAGAAGCGGTTTTCGGGCGAAATGCCATGGGAGAGTGAGAGAGAATTACAACAGTGGTGGTGGTGGGAATTGTGTGATTGGGAAAAAGAGCAAGAACAGAGGAGGTTTTGTAAGAGAGAAGGTATCACACTATCACGAGGCACAAAAGTGAAAAATAAAGCTGATAGGAAACAGTGCAGTCGTGCTGGCATTGGTCGAAACGTATTCTTTATTAGTATTTTTTTAATTGTCGCAGTAAATAAACTAACGATACTTTTTCACCGCTTCGTACATCACGCGCTTTACTCCCACGTCTAAATCACAAGTTAGATTTAGTTTGCCAAAAAAGAAATAGACAAAGAGGGTGTTTGTCACTATCCACGCCTGTAGGTGGGGATGGGATCTGAGGTGCAAATAGCGATCGAGTTTGGCAAGTGGTTAAACGGCAAAAAGACTTACCTGCATTAAGAATGGACTAATGCAAGATTAGCAAATAAAAAATGAAATGCTCAATAATAAATAAATAATATTACTAGTCAGTCTCCTCTCTTGCATGTATCGAAAAACACGAGAGGTGTGATATTGTGGAATGGGCAAATGAGAGGAAATGTGGGCCTTGGGTCATGGACGGTTCAGGCCTGCCAAAGGGTTTGTGCTTTGAAATTGAGTCTCAAATCGCACTTCAGTTTTAGTCTTTGACTTGGCAATAAAGACGGTGATTAGACCATTTGATTAAAAATAAACAAGGACACTCTCCATTTCTTCGCTTTGATGCGGTCCTGTGCGCGTCCGTATTATGTTAATTAGCTCGTTTTATTTAAAATATTATATATTATATTACGGTTCAATACTTTATTCTGTTAATAAACAGCTATTCCAAGAAAAATACTCCAGATTTATTTTAAAAAGGACAATTTAAAAAAAAGAAAAAAAGAAAGTTGAAGTTTAATTTTTTTTTTTTTTGTTACTCATTGATACTTACCTTTGTTGGAATAAGCACATAGCATTCGTTGTTTAAGAAATTTCCAATGACTATCTCTTTAAAAAGGAAAATAACATTATTATCATCGTTATTATTACATCAAATTTGCAAATATTTTTATTGTTAACAAGGATGGTTAATGCCAATTGGGCTCGAGTACTGATAACATTTTGCATATTTTGATCATAAATTATATGCAAAATGATTAAAAAAATTAATTCTCTTAATCTTTTTGTTTGGTTTCACATGGCATGTTATGTGAAAAAGTCATATATATTTTAATTGACTTGATTGCAACCAATCCACGTGGGATGGCAATAATTTGAAACATTTGCAAGTGCTCAAATCATTAAATTCTTATATTTGTTTGTTTAATTCAAAGTGGGGTTTAGAAGCCCATACCATATCTCTGTCACTGTATACTTCGCCTTTGCTTTGTAAACCAAAAATGAATAGAATAAGAAAATAATATATAATTTGATGACCCAAACACGTAATGGGCAGCCGAAGAAATAGAATAGATGCCGGCACATGGAATAAAACTAGAAACTGGACCATCTCCAAACCAACAACATCGGGCGCATGCAGTTTCCACCCAATGGCACAAATGAATTATATATTTTTCCGTATAATTACTAGTTATTATCATCAGATCTTTTTGTCCTTTTTTTTTTAAAAAACCAGTGACTAATTTTGTACTGCACATGACAAACAATATCCCTGCAGAAACATTCCAGAACAGTAGAACACGTCTACTTGTTTGACAGACCCCAAAAAGACAGAAAAGAAAAATCTATATATCTCTGGAAATGAATCCCGTTCCAAAGTAACTGAAACAATAAGAAAAACCAAACTCTAGTATTTAGTTTTTGTCTGTTATCAATGTCTTGCATTCATGGGTGATGGTGGCCCTTCACATGTTTTACAGTTTAGGTTTTAGGTTTGGGCTGGTTTCCAAAGCGAGAATGGATATCTGAGGAGTTGGACAAAAAAGGGCACAGGAAGAAGAAAAAAAGAAAAGGAATATGCTTGCTTGATTGTGGCCAGTGATACATAGAGGACAGCAGGGTGTGGGAATGTTAGCTTATTTTCTGGCTGCCGAGGGAAGCTTGGTCTATATATTGTTGCTTTGAAGGGAAGAAAATAACGATTCAAAACAATTAAAGTAGAATAAAAGAAAACAAAAACTCTAAGAGTTTTCTTGTCCTTGAAGCTGTGGTACTGAGGCACGAGTTGATTTTCATAATGAGAGGTAGCAGTCCAGAATGTGTGACAATGAATATGCTGTGGCAAATAAAAAGGTATTGATATATTGGCATATATCATCAACAGCTTTTCTTGTTTCAGTGTCCACACCTAGTATTAAAAAAATGTATCTCATGAACCCAGTGGTCCACGAATGGAGTTAGCTTTAAATCACATGTCAAAGGAAATATGAGGTCCAAAAATCAAGGTCCCTCCTCTATATATCCTGGGAGTGCTGCCCTGCCTTGCCAAATATTGTCAATTACTCGTTCTTATTTCCAACCACACTTTCATGGTTTGGCTGTGTGACTTTGCCCTATTCTTGTTTCCTTTTAACTTTTTCTTTGGGTTTATCCTATCAAATTTCCTCGCCGAGTTAGACTAGATTCTAACCCAACTTGCTTTCAAATTTCATCATCTTATAGACCTTACACAAATTAACCATTATTAGCTCTATTCCTTAATTACCAGATGCTATAATGCAATTTCATGCCTAGCTATATATAACTGCTAATAATGGAAAGAGTGCATCCAACATGAAATCTTACAAATGAGAATTAATGTTGTAGAAATCCCTTGAGCATCTGGCAGTATTGTATAGGAGATGAGACACTACATTGGCATGCAAGGCTGCCAGAATTTTCCTTGTATCCCAATCATGCAATATTTGTCAATCACAGTACAGTAGTGTTTATCATAACAAAAGAGAGGCCAGCCAACTACTAAGTTACTAAGCAGAAATTATTTCATTTCAGTCCTTTCCTTGTTTCATGTTCCCTTTAATGGAAAGGCTATACGAAGATTAGTTTTCCGTCAAAAGTCATTACCAAAAATTGCCAGCCTTTCCAAAATTGACACGATTTGCAATTAATTGGATTACCCACAAGATTGCTCCAATTGCTAACGCCAAAAATAGCCAGCAGGCAAAGAAAACAAACCAAAATAAGTGTTCGTGTTGTTGACTGTGGACTTCACATCCCAAACGGCTTGATATTGACCATCAATTGACGTTAATTGAATTTAACCTTACAATATGGGATCCAGTAAAAGGCTATAATGTTGCCCTATCCACCGATTATGGGTTTTATCGAATAGTAGCTAGGGTTTCAAATGGAGAATTCCAACATTAGTGTACCTTGTTCTCTGTCTTCCATTTTTGGCTGTGTGATGCAATTGAAAGGTGACAACATGGAACAAACCTTCTAGCATTGCAGAACAGTAAGGTTCTTTTTCAGTCTTATACCTAAGCTATGTGCATTAGGACTAGGGAAACTCAGAGGGAGCTAACTAGCTATAATAATATATAAAAAGCCTTAAGAAGATTGATTGTGGGTGCTAGAAATAGCAATAACAATTGATCAACTCCGGTGGAAAACGGGCTTGGGGTTGTGTCTGAGGGGGAGGGTGTGTTTTTAGAAATTATGGGGAGTGCCAACAGAATTCCCTTTAAGAATTGGATGGGGAAATGCAATTGATCCCTGACAACCCCAATTCATGCCTAAGAATTATTGTGACTTTCTGGGGTAATCATTTAATTGGGCTTCGCATCTTGGGCAACCTTTTCTCTTTCCCTCTGGGGGGTCATAAGAATATAAGATGCCAAACCGTATTTTCTTATAATACTATTTATATTGACAATAAAGTATAAACTAGTCCCCTTAAATTTAATTCAACTATAGAGTAAAAAAAATATATTTATATAACTAGTAATTTAACTGGAACTTGTAGGAGTTTTTATTTTTAATGGAGAGTTGGAGCGAGTAAAGCATTAAGAAAATAAAAATGTACTTTTTTAAAAAAAAAATTAAAAGCCAACCGATAAATTTTTTTTTTTTCGAGTGGGAGGAAGAAACTAGGTACTCATGCGGCATGTTCTCAATTCAAGTTTGCTCCCATTTTGAGGTTTGACATGGTTGGCAATGGACACTCTCCATAACAAATAATATTTAACAGTGAATTCTTACAACAAAAATTTCATGATTACACTAATTTCCGCATGTTTATGTAACACTTTTTATTTATTTATTTTTCCATTTAAATCATTTGAGAACTCTATCATTATATCGATAGTTACACAGCAGAGGAGACATGGGAAACCATTCTCCCCGGAGCCAGAATCAAAAATACAAACGACAAGAGAGGTGTAACATCAAAGAGCATGAACAAAGATAAGCAAAGTATTTGGATGACCCCGATTGTTTGTGTGGTCAATTGGTTTCCACGACAACCGCAAATATCCATTGCCATCCCAGGGTCAACTTCCAAGAATCGACTTCACTTTCGTGTTTTGCGTTGCTTGGAATCTGTATTCATGCTCAAAACCCTTTGAACTAAAACCTCTGCCTCTTTGGTTCCTCGTATTCGATCCCTGCCCTGTTGCTTCAATGGCTTCCATTTCCAGAGTCATTCTCAAAGACTGTAAGCTTGGACTATATGACACGCTGCTTAATCCTAGCTCTCGTGTCCCCACTCGGACCCAGCTGGGTATGTTTGATTCAAGAAGTTATTTGCTTCTGAATCTGTCTCGTGAATCCTTGACACTTGTGGTCTTTGTTGGAAAATGTGTTCCGTTGACCCAAGACAGCAACTTTTATCACTAAACTTTGTTGCCTGTCTTTCAGATGTAAAAGGTAGGATTTCTATGCCTGAGAATAGAAGAAGCTGCGCAATCCGAAGCAAGTCGCGGAGTTCTATTGTTGCCGCGGCAGCACCTTCACCTTGTTCAATCATTCAAATATCAAGGTATCTTTTGATACCAAGCTCTGAACTTGGTGCATCGGAAAAATTAGTTTTGCTATTAGAAACTTGGATTAATTATTGGCTGAAAGATGTTATACAAGCAATACAAGTGCGGGCGAATCATATTGATTGATGTGGACGGGAATCATAGAGGGGTCATGGTATATCCAAAAAGGGGATCTAGACTGTGAAGGTATCCGGTGGAAGACATCACTTCTGCTGCGCTCTGTAGAATAAAACGCTTTTTAAGTTTTAAGTGAAGCCAAATATTTAGGCTCCCTGTATATTGGAATTAAGAACCAACTAAGCTAATCTCCAACCTAAATATTTGATAGCAATGCTTCCATTGCTTAAAATTTCCCACAGGCTGGTATTCTTTTGTTCTGTTTTCTGGTGCTTGATCACCTACTTTAACGTGCTTTTTTAAAACGATGACAACTTGTTTGCTGTTATATTCAGGAATTCCCAATTTTTGTGCAAAGCCACGACAAACTTATCTGGAGAGATCCCTCAAAACGCTGATGGGCTAAGTCAATATGAGAGGATAATTGAAACTTTAACAACTCTTTTTCCTGTGTGGGTATGTATCACACTTCAAAGGATGCTATTTGAACAGTATCTCAAACCTTTTTCTCTGCAGTTTTTTCTTGTTTTGTAGTTTGAACGTTGGATCACTTACATGGACAGGTCATATTGGGGACCATCATCGGCATTTACAAGCCAGCTGCTGTAATTACTCTGACTATTTGAAGCGCTTTCATGATAGAAAGAAAGAATGGAAAATTAACTGCTGTGTTCTTATGGTCTCATTCCAGGTGACTTGGTTGGAGAGAGACCTTTTTACTCTTGGCTTGGGTTTCCTAATGCTTTCTATGGGCTTGACATTGACATTCGAGGATTTCAGACGATGTCTACGAAATCCATGGACTGTGAGAGACGATAATCACATGACAAAAACACAGCAAATTATCTGTTTGTTTCTCGTGTTTAAGATTATTTATTTTGCTTTTGCAGGTAGGAGTGGGATTTCTTGCACAATATTTGATCAAGCCCATGTTAGGCTTCACCATTGCAATGGTATTCCTTCTCAATCATTAGGTCATTTTCACCTGTATCTAACTCTTTCTTCAGCCAGATTGCTACTTTATTTATTTTGGCTGATGACATTCAATGGGAATAATGATTGGAAAACAAAAGAATAATATTTTGTGTTTTTATAATCATATCCCCAAACTTTGTAAGATGTTGCAATTTCTCATATAAGTCAGCGGTGTATCATGAAATATGATAACCTTTGCAATGAATAATCTTCTAATATCTATCTCTTATTGTCAGACTATGAAACTTTCTGCTCCTCTTGCAACTGGTCTTATCCTGGTCTCCTGCTGCCCTGGAGGTCAAGCATCAAATGTTGCTACTTATATATCCAAGGGAAATGTTGCACTTTCAGTTCTTATGACAACGTATGTTTAATCTGCATATGTGAACTCCCTTTTTCTCTCTCCTTTTGTTCATGGCTGAAAGTTAGGAGTTATCCTCGTGCTTTAATGTAGCTTATGAAACATATACCAAATAATGCCGAACCATTTAATTCAATGTCTTGGGGTATTGTTTTGTTTTTAACTTCCAAGCAATAAAATTGTCATTCAAGTTGAAAGCTTCGTCTGTTGTTTAATTCAGTGTTGATATGAAGGGATCTAGAACAATTAGGATGTTCTACGCATAGTTGGCACAATGGCACTACTAGTATCTTACCCTGTATACTGAAAACTGAGTTTTTTAGTCCTTATAGAATTGCTTAAATTTGTGTTTTGTGTCACTTATTTCAAAGAAGGAGACACGTTGAAATGTGTATGATGTTGAGTCTGACAAAACAAGTTTGTTATGGAGTAACTTTAGCTCGACAGAAAAGAGCCATGGCCTAGGGCTTTTAGTTCTGTGATATTATGTGCTTCTCATGGAAATCTAAAGAACCTGCAATATGGCATCTGTGAATGCGATATAGTTCAATATGAATATCCTCGTTCACATGTAAAGCAGTAAGTATAATACTGAAAGAGCTTGCAAGTGCAAATAGAGGAGGTATACCTCGATGAGGTTTTTGGCTTTGTCAATTGAATATTCTGTAGTACAATGAACTTGTGATCAAGTGCATATTAATGCTGTTAGAGAAAAGTTGGTGGCTTTCAGCTTTGAAGCTTTAGACTTAATGAAATATGTTATTTGCTTTTCTGTAGGTGTTCAACTATTGGAGCTATTATTATGACACCACTCCTCACAAAGCTTCTTGCTGGTCAACTTGTTCCAGTTGATGCAGCTGTAAGTTGCAGCGTGCTTATTGTTTTGGCATGAGAGATTTTGGAAAACCTTTTCTTGTGATTGACCATCGCCCTTTCCCCTTGTCGTTGTAGGGCCTGGCGCTCAGCACTTTTCAGGTTGTTTTAGTCCCAACAGTTATTGGAGGTAAGAGACAGATCTATCAAGTTACATTTGTTATACTTGGTTGCATGGAAACTTGAATTTATGCTAACACGTAACTCCTTGACATAATATTTAATGCATCAAAGACTTGAGATGATTTTACTATAATTTTTGCTTTTGATGGCAGTGTTGGCAAATGAATTTTTCCCCAAGTTCACTTCAAAGATAATCACAGTTATGCCTTTGGTGGGAGTTATTCTGACTACTCTGCTTTGTGCAAGCCCAGTAAGTTCTTAAAGATCGAGTTCAGTAACCCTTCATAATCATCAATAGCTTGAGCAGGAAATTTGATATGTGTTAACTTGTCAGATCGGGCTAGTTTCAGAGTTCTTGAAAACTGAAGGAGCACAATTAATATTGCCAGTAACCATCCTACATGCTGCTGCATTTGCTCTTGGTTATTGGATTTCAAAAATATCATTTGGCGAATCTACATCCCGCACAATATCTATTGAGTGTGGGATGCAGGTAAATACTGTCTTATCGTCTTACTCTCAAAGGATGTTTGAACTGACACACTGTGTCATTTGATTTCTTTTCATAAAAAAAGGTTATATCTCGGTGATGTTGCTTGCATCACATTTTATCTTGATCTGCAGAGCTCTGCACTTGGATTTTTTCTTGCCCAGAAGCACTTTAAGAACCCCCTCGTGGCTGTTCCTTCTGCTGTCAGTGTTGTTTGCATGGCGGTGGGTTATGTTTCTGTGCTTGATCGTACTTGTTTTCATTTTGATCTTTACTCGTCTTAAGCATTAATAATAATACTAATGAGATGACTGCTTTCGCCGTTGTCGTGCAGCTCGGAGGGAGTGCTCTTGCTGTCTTTTGGAGGAGTAGACCAATTCCCCTTGATGACAAAGATGATTTCAAGGCGTAAAATTCCTGGCCCATCTTGCTTCTTCTAGATTTGTTTTCCCATTATCATTTCTGGGAAGAAAATTTTTGATGGCTATTTAACCAATTTTGTATTAGTAAACTTGTCAGCTTTTTGATTCATGTACAACACACGAATTCTCGAATAATACAACTTTCGACAATGTTATAAAAGGAAAGTTAATCGGTTAACAAAAGAAAAAAGAAACGATGATGTTTTTTGTTCAAGACCACACGGTGCATTGCGTTCTTGAATTGGCCACTCAGTTCTCGCACCAGATTCAATAAATGGCACTAGCTGTTGACACATGGTGCATGACTGCGTGCAACGATTTAATTTAAGGCACGAGTTCTCTTGCTGTGGGCTAACATTTTCATTTTGGGCCTACTAGTTATTCCTAGAAATGGGCCGTTTTAGCCCAATGGTACTCAACTGGCCCAATGCCGAGCACTTGTCTGTCTTCCACTTTCTATTTTCCTCAAGCTGCTTACTTCACCGGCGGGTATACAAAAGGAAGAAGAGGACACAAATCCACTGGAACTGGCGCTAAAATGGAGGAGAGTTCGAATGTTTCGCAATCGGATATGGTGTTAGAAACCCTTAATAGAAGAGGCTGGGTCTTGGGAGACTTGGAGCAGGTGAAGGCCATTATCATTATTCGATCCGCTTTGGCTGACGATAGCTCCAAGGTGGTCAATTCTGTGGAATCGGAGCTCTTGAATTCGGACCTGAGATCCATCGGAGGCAAGTCCTTGCCCGACCCTTCTTCTCTTCTTCGCAAGTCTACTTATCTTCAAGGCCCAAAAGTCCTTCAGGCAAATTACTGGCCTTCCACCTTATATTCAATTCTTTCTATCTTTGTTTCTTTGCTTCTAACTCTAATATCATCGAAAAAACGATAATTACACGAATGAAAATTATGGATTTCTGTTAACAATTAAGTTTGCTGCTCTTTCGTGTATACAGTGTTTTTCCTTAATCAAATATTTTTTTCCCATCCAAAAGCTAGCAAATATACTTGGCAGAAGCTGATTTTATTGGATTCTTACCTTTAGAGCCAGTGGAGTTTTACCTCCTTTCTCTGCCCTTTATTAATTTTTTGTTATTGACTCATTTCAGATATCTTCAGTGAGGGATATATCTAAGAGCAGTGTGGACGATGTTTCAAGAAATTCAGGTGGTCGGCGACTTCTTAGATTGTGTCTCACTGATGGACACTCCGAAATAACTGCTATTGAATACTCTCATGTCCCATCTATACCAGACAATGTGGTTCCCGGTACTAAGGTACTTCGGGGATTCATTGAGCTTAATAACATATTATTTATAAATTTCCCGCTTCTTTTGTTGCAATGGCCAATTTCAGTTCTCAGATATAAGGCGTGATCTCATTTACTATGCCAATCTGATATTGATTATGCATTCTTCATATACGCATGGATTACTAGAGGGCATAACCTATTGTGTATGCCTTATTTATTCATTTTGGGTATATATATTTGTATAATTCTATCTTCACAGTGTTGTATAGAGAACTTGAACTTATATTGACAATGCCATATAGGTTATTTTGGTAAGGTAATGATTAGTCATTCATCATTCAAATGGTACTTTGCTGATAATCACAAACCTCTTGGTTGTAAATCTAGCTTGCTATTGCTAGTGATTATTTAATTTTTTGCTCACTCGGTCACTTTATTTGTGCATTCTATCTGGCAGATCTGTCTCGAAAATAAAGTTGCAATCCATTGGGGCATAGTTTGTTTAAATCCTAAAGTCGTAACTGTATTAGGAGGCGTTGTTCAATCCCTTTATGAAGAATGGCAGATGAACCAAAAATATTCAGGATTCTCTAGATCACATTTAAGGCGGCTAGAGGAAAGTGATACTGGTGGTCCTCCCCCATTTGAGAAGCTGCAGGTTGGATCTTCGTTAGGTCAGTTTGCTCAAAAGCACATTCGTATCTCTTTCTACCTTTTCTTTTCTGTTTGGCTTTTTGGCTAGTTAAAGAAAAAGAAAGGCATGTGGACATAGCCTGATAGCCAGGGGAGACTATTTTGTTGGATATGATTATAGTAGTCTTTACCTGCTTTGAACTTAAACAGAAGCAGCCTGAGACCCCAATTTTGAGAGCTGGGGTTCTGCAGGAGCATCAACTAGTTGTTAACTAGCTTTCAGCTATCGCTTAAAAGCAGCCCCTTCCCCTCCAAAGGTCAATCCGCTAATATTTCTTGGAACTTGAGTTGGTTATTGGATCTGGGTGTACTGGTGTTTTCTTATCCATCTTGAATATTGGAACTCAAGCCTATGTTTCTCATGCTCTATGAACAAAGCATGAGTAAACCCTCAGAATCCTTGGTAGGAATAACTGTCTTATAAGTATACTGAACTTTCTCTTATCTGTATATAATCCTGTTTTAGGAGTAATCCTAATTGGAAAATTGATCTGTCTCTTACGGTGGACCTGCTTCTTCGACATTTGATTGCATTGTGTTTCTTCTCATGGTCATTGTGTCAATTCGGTGTTGGTTGTTTGTCCACAGTCAATCAATTCTTATCACTTTCACAAAAGTTTAGCATTTCTAAACTCTTGATTTCTATTGACCCCCTCCTCTTGAAGCTGGATTTTTTTAATATTTGTGAGGATTCTTTAATGTTTTGATGCAATATTTGAATGAATTGTGGTAATTCTTTCTGGGTTAATAGGACTCCAGACACCAAATACATAGTGTTGGGAGTAATTTAGAAGATGTGAAGTGGTTGTGTTTGCATATTATTGACAAGCAAGCTTGGTATGTTCTGCTGCAGGTTATGCAAAGTCTAATCCCAGAAGCAGTAAGCCTGCTACTGGGGTTGGCAATACTGAGATGCGGTCAGCTGGAAATCAAAGAACCCCTGATTGGAAAGCACGTCCAGATAAGAATGAAGAAAAGCCTAGCAGTTCAGGGACAAGACTGAAAGAAGGCAAGACCTAATTTTCGTTTCTGCTAATTTCCTTTAGTTCATATGATATGATATGGTACTCCAAAGGTATATGTGGAAGCGATATCATTTTCAGTTAGCATGACATCTGCATCAGTCTGGATGTAGTCGATTTCTTAGGCAGTCCAGTCAGATTGCAGTTTGCAACATACAATATTTCGAATCCCCTGGGGAAGGGTTGGAGGATTGGCTATCACATTAGATTTGATAAGTTCCATGTAGAGAGCAGTAGTCATTGAGAATAAACTGGTCAAAAATTCACCAAATCATGCCTTATTTTTACTTTTAAGATGTGAAAGGGTTTATTCCTGGTTGTACAAGGTCCTTTTCATTTCCTTTTTTGCAGTGTATTTCCATTTGTAATGTTAATACGTTTTTTTTTTTTTTAAAAAAAATACAGTTGTGGAATCTGTTCCTGTTGCAAATCAGCCAGCTGCACAAAAGTTACTCCAGAAATTGAGTCACCCAAATCAGGATGATAGACATCCTAGGGGTCGCAAAAATAGGTGGAGGGAAAGGGAGAAACGAGAAGATCCAGAGGTATTCACTCTTGAAGAATATGAAAATAGGAAAGCCCAAGCAAAGCCTCCGGTAAATGTTGAGGTTCCAGATGTTAGTCATGATGAGAATCTTGCTTGGGAGCTTCAAAACCAATTCAACCTGGAAGATTCTCCAGTCAGTTTCTTACTTTAAGTGATTATATTGTCTATGCCTCTCTTTTTTTTGTTGTCTATTTTTCTAAAATTATTTCCAATGTCTTATATGCAACTTGTTCAGGTACAGGGGGGTTCCAATGAAGCTGAGGATATTAAGATGAGCATGTTCAATTATGAAAGAGATCAAGGCATCAGCCATCAAACGGGGCATGGAGGAAGAGGAAGGGGGTGGGGGAAGGGAAGGGGGAGGGGAAGAGGGAGAGGAGGGGCAAGGGGAAGACATGGTTAACTAATTTGCTTTCTTGTCTGTTTTAAGTATTTTCTTTGCCCATTTGGTTGATCTTGGATTACTTTGTAAGGTGTTTTTTCGCCAAGCCTATATATTGTTAAGGTCCGTGGTTCTGAATAATACTTGCAACTGGAACACTGGAGAAATTTCTTGCATCCAGCAGCATTGCATTCATTGCACAAATTGGAAACGGTCATCTAATTTGCGTAAAATTTGAACATGTTGTAAGCATACGCCATCTACATCGCCTGCAACGGAGGAAGACCATATCTTGTCTTACTATCAATATCATAAATCACTAGTGCACATAGTAATCCCCGTGCCAATATGTAATCTCAAATGGAGGAACTCAATCTGTTGCCTAAATGATATGGGACAGAATTTGTGAATTTATTGTTTTAAATTTTGTTCTAAAACTCTTCATTAGCTATAAAAATAATAAAATAATATATATTTAATATTTATAATAATATTTTAATAATTTCATGGTTAATGAAAAGCTTATGAACAAAATTTAAAATAACAAATTTTGTCCAAAAATAAATGTTGTCAATAAATAAAGTTAACTTACCAACTTATATATATTGAGAAGCAAAGAGGCAGAAGAGCCATATGCCAGCTTAGCAGTGAATTAAAATTCCAGCGTTGTTTCTAACAACTGTCAGTTCAGACTATCAAATTGCATTAGACTTGGACAAAGCTTAAGATGTGCCATTACTACTGCGGGGACAAAAAAACCACAAATACAGAAAGTAAGAGATGGTAATGTAATGCGCCAGTGGTCTGTGGCCCTATGTCATATGTTGATGATTCTTTTGCGTTTTTGTTTACAATAGAAATGCTCGTGCTCCACGCAGATCTCGTGACCCGCCCACCCACCCCCCGAGTGATGGTAATGACCCTGGAATCTGACGAATGAGCTTTGACTAAGTGAAGCTCCTTATAATGCCTGAAGGCAACTGGTGAAGTTATTGTCACTCCCAAGTCCCATCCTTTCAGATTTGTGTAGGAGTAGAACCACCTTCGACTCCACGGAGCCTGCAATTGAAATTTACGATTGAAAGCCTCTGGGAAATTAATCATTTCCTTGAATCTCATTTCAGTGCAGCAATGGAAATGGAAAATAGTCGGTGGGTCCAACCATTAATTGCCATCTTAGTCTCATTTTTAATCGCGTCCAGAGCTTACAGAAGAAAGTCACTCAATTTTTCTGGTGCGATTTCGGGTTTCATTGTTATGACTATTCATATTTTTGTAGGATACAGGTATCTATCTTCTCACCCTTCCCTTTTGTGTTTTGTGAATCATCAATATCTTGTGCTCCCACTCCCTTCTAAAATTTCCACTTAACTTTTGACTCCTTTTCTTTGGGTTAAGGTTTGGAGCTTTGTTGCTTGTGTTCTTCTTCACTTCCTCTAAGCTCACCAAAGTGGGAGAAGAGAAAAAGCGAAAAGTTGATCCTGAATTCAAACAAGGTGGACAAAGGAATTGGTGTGTTTTCTTCTATCCTACATCTTTTGGTTTAGTCCTAATAATTCATCTTACTTATGGTCGAATATTAACTATTATAGCCCGAAAAGAAAAACTCTGTTTTTCGGGCCAAATGGTTTTATATTATACTCCGGAATAATTTTCTTTGCTTTTTACATTTGATTGCATATAAGAAAACTTTCATGTGTTCATACTGGTTCTTGGTCACAAAGTTTTTCATTATTGCTGTTGTTAGTTAGTGTATGTATTCATTTACTATATTATTACTTATCTCCGATTGTGCCACCTCTAAAATGTTCAAGTGAACGACTGACTTCCTGCATAACTGCTGCTAAATACAATGAGTTCAACAGTTTTGACAAACTCGGATTGGCTGATTTCTTTTATTGTGATATGGCAATTGCGATAGTTTTCACTTGTATCTCCCTCCCTCTCTCTTTTAACAGGGTTTCTCCCTGCTGTTTTTAGGATACAAGTTCTATCCAATAGTGGCATTGCCTCAATCTTAGTTGCAATTGTGTGGAAGTTGACGGAAGGGCAGGATAAATGCTTGAACTCTAAAGACTCTGCTATTATCAAATCTGTCGTTGGTGGCATTGTTGGGCACTATTCCTGCTGCAATGGAGACACTTGGTCTTCTGAGCTTGGGATTCTTAGTGATGATCAACCTCGTCTAATCACAACATTCAAGGTGAATAAATCTCAAGGTCAAAACATTACATGCATGGGTACTTCTACGCCTGTCTTTCCTATCCTGTCTCTTGCCTTGCTTCATTCATCTTCTCTCGTTTAACACGTCTGATGTGAACCACTTGCTTTCTCCTTCGTCATCATGTTATGTAATGACATTAGTTTTCCTTCTAACAACATATGACAGAGATCGAGGGACATCCTACATCTTTATAAATTAACATAAAGCAATTCTAATGCCATCGAGGAAGTAAGGCCTATCTGGATGCCTTTTATGGTTGATTCACTCCATTTAGTTATTTTGTCTTCTGCATAGGGTTCTATCTTTCACTCATTCACATACATGCAAAAGAGCAGATCAAACTTTTGGTCTACTCTTTAGAAGGCTGATTTCGTTATTGCTAGTCTATTGCCTTGAGAACATATTCTTCTAGCAAACACTAATTATCGATATCCTAAATACTTCTCAACGCTAAACATTTGCCCTTTATGTTTGAATCTTTATCCTGGTTCCTGGATCCTGTCGTATATAAGATGATGAAAATAGGTTTGATTCGGTTAGCTTTTGCAGAGGGATAGGTGGGTACGATAGAAAGAGTTGATTTCAAGTGGTTTTGTTGAATGCTCGCTGACTTGGCCCAAGTTTTGTACAAGATAGGAATGAAAAAAAAAAAAAGAAGGTTAAATTGGGTGTTGTGTTAAAAAGAAAAATAGTAATTTTCTGATGATTAAGCATTTATCCGTTGTACATAAATGCTTTGGGAATTGCTAAATCTTTCATACATGGTTACTTTATAAAACCGACTTGATTTATCTCTATTTTGCATATAAATATTAATATATGGGATGATGGAAAAAAATATTTATTTGCTCTGAGAAAAAAAGTCGTAATGACTTGTGACTTGTTTTAATAATTGAAAAAGGTAACTTTTTGTTGCCATGAAAGTCCATTCGAAGCACAAATAAATGTTGTAACCTTGTATTAGTTTTTCTATGTGATTGTCAGCCTGTTCGAAGGGGCACAAACGGTGGTGTGACAAAAGCAGGACTTTTGGCAGCTGCGGCGGCGGGAAGTGTGATTGGAGTCTCATTTGTTCTTGTGGGACTTCTGACTACCAGATGTGAGTTTGATATAGCTCTTAAGCAACTACTGGTCATACCTATCTCTGCGCTGGCAGGACTCTGTGGAAGTGTCATCGACTCTCTCTTGGGTGCAACATTGCAATTTAGTGGATTCTGCACTGTTCGCAACAAGGTAAATTTGGTTGCGTCATTTTCAATGGTTTTAACACCAAGAAAGTGTATCTCTCTGCCAGAGGCATAAGCCATTCCCCGCTATTAGGTATTTGATACTTGAAATTTCTTTGTTCCATTTATAGGTTGTTGGGAAACCAGGACCAACTGTCAAAAGGATTTCAGGTTTCAGTATCCTTGATAACAATGCGGTGAACCTTGTATCAATACTGTTGACTGCGGCGTTAACTTCAGTTGTTTTTTCATACATCTTCTAAATTGGTAGAGTTTAGTGGTCTGTTTTATGGAAGGGAAAGGTACCACGGTCCAAAATTTTCAATTTACGGGGGAAGATGTACCAATAAATCATATTGTATCATCAACTATTAATTGATAGAGATGATTACACCGTCCTTTAAATGAGAATAAGTTTGTTTGGTTCTAGAATATCACCAATGATCTATTATCTTGTTAAGGTAACTTGAGGAGCATGACAGACGGCAAGTCTTTGTGATGAGTTTGTTGTTTATGGCAAATCCAAAAAGCATGAGCCACCAAAAGGTGATTTTGTTGTCGGCAATTGTCCAGACCCAATCCGGACAAAAAGTGGAAAGCTTGCACTTTTAAGGCTCACGTAGTTTGGAACATTCAATTTGCTGTATGCATGCCTTGCCTTCTCATTGAGTAACCTATTTATTGTCATTTCCTGCATTGATGAATGAATGTCACTGTCACTTGAATGAATTCAGCTGTTTATGTGTTGTTTTCTTTAACCTTTATCTAATTTAAAGTGCTCAATCAAACCCCATGCCCCCGTTAATGCTGCACGAGTCACATTGCCTTTGATGGTGGCCGAAGCCAACAATTCCCATAACAGATTGCACGAAGCTTCAACCGAAAGTTATTGTGTTTAGTAATTAGTATATCTCAGACTTGAATATGGGTTTGTTATCAAAATGGAATGAAATAGAACAAGACCCACAACAGGCATAAGGGAAGGCGGGGAATGGCATGACATGATTTTTGTTAAAAATATGAAAGCACGGAGAGAAATATGCTGTGGTCTAAAGAGAACCAAAATCTACATCCAGGGAGAGAGGGCTCCAGTTCATTTTTGCACACATGCCTTTTTGTTGACATAAAGTAAATAAAAGCTCCGCAAATTGTGAGCAAGTACTGTCATTTGCATTTGCTGATCTGATATATCCAGTGTTATCATTACATAGAGAGTAACTTACGGTCAAACAGCTATAAAGATTTTTCATTCCAATACATAACCGTGGGACCTTCTTCATCTTGAGGATAAAGTGGATATATTAATATTACAGACAAAACGGGAAGTTACATTCCCAAAATTTTGATTATTATTCTCTATTTCTATTTCTTCTCGGCGAAGAGGGAGGCTCATCCTCGGGTGGGTGGAACAATTCATATGAATTGACTACATTTTTCAATTTTGACGTCTAAGGCTACTGTGTAAATGCTTGGATTCCTATTTGAGCAGAAAAAGAGGCATCTCTTTAATTCTTACTCATGATGCCATGCAAAGGTAAACGTTAATAACACTTTTACACTTGTACTATTATATTAAACTGCCATCAATATCAAGCCAAGTGGTCATAAAATGAAAACGTCTCCGTCTTTCGTGCGAATGTTTAGACATTGGTTATCAAAAGGCGAGTTGATTAGTCCAAATTTTAGAGCAGACCACCTTTCAACAACTCACATCTATCTATATTTAAAAAAAAAAAAAAAAATAGAGATTGGATTCGTTGCAAAAGAAAGGTCAAAGTTGCGTCAAAACAATTTTTTCTCAACAACCAATACCCTTATCGCTAGGGACGAAGGAGATGGTCTATGATTTTTATAGCAGCACTGCCACGCAATACGGTCTACGCTTGTAGGGGGACCACGACGGACTAGGACTACTGGAGAAAGAATCAAGGTTACGTGTGCGGCTGCCTGCTGACAAATCCGCCATCATCATTGCTCAAAAAAAGAATTACCTATTCGGCAGTTCGCGAAAGAACCTAGTAGTCAACGATGCTCAACACACTTTTGAACGCATACTAGAGGATTTACAAGACTCACTAAAACTTAAGAAACCACATGACTACATAATTAGACCCTTCGTGTTCATACATGGTTTTGCTTCCTTATATCCTTCCTTTACTCAAAGCAATTAGCAGGCCACTGAGCATGTAGCAGCAGATTGCACATTTGCAGCAGCTTCGAGGCGTTCCCATGTCATTCTCCGCCTCTCCGCTGCAGCACTTGACTTGGAATCTTCCTCTTCCAACTTGTGTTGGCAGGCAAGCACCAGATCTTCATCCATCTGAGAAAGCATCTTCCTCACGTTCTGAGTCAGGTTCAGCACTGCTTGGTTCCAGTGATTCTGGGTGTTATGTACAAGTGCTGAGAAGACAAGAGGCAGAATCACTTGCCGGTTCTCTGTTATGAGATTAAGGATGTGCTCGTTGTTCCAGAGCAAATGGGCTCGTTCAGCTACCTGAATAATAACCTCCCTAGTATTAGAAACATCAGATGCAAACGCCAACTATTTATAAATTACACTGCAAGATCCTCAGAGATGATGTCAAGGCAACAACTGAGATACCCCACAAAGAAAAAATAAATGGTGGGAGGGGAAGAAGAGAGAGGACAGGGGATTTAGGTCTCTAAAATAAGTACAAAAGACATCAAACTGATCTGTTCCACTAAAAACCACAAATTAATAGGATAGTGTCAACCTAACAGGCTTGCCGGTTAGCTGAAAGTGATGGGCTAAAAACATCCACTCCCCTACCAACCAAATGCATATTCTCTTAAATCAGCGGAAGAAATTATGCCTAATGGGAATGTAATACGACAAAAAAATTTGGCAAATGCAAAACTTGACGAGTGTATAGCAGAACTAAAACAAGAAGCATTGTAGCCAAAACTACCTGGTAATGATAGCTGTTAAGGCAGCAACTTAGCCGTCGAAACAGTGGCTCCATGACCTTCTGGAATTCAGCCATGCTAGTCATTTCCAAAACCTCTTCCAACTCGCTTATGAACATCAATTCCTTCTGGCTATTTGTCACTGGCCAATACTTCAATAGTCCCCTTATCACAGTACTGGCTAGTTTTGGATCTTTATCTATGAACTGTACAACACAATATGTTAACTGCTGATGATAAACACCCACAGATTTTGGTTTGTGTAGAGGAATCAAAGCCCTCAACAAAAATATCTTGTGCTCCTCCTTCAGTGGCGAGGCAAACCCACTGATTACACTCCCAAAAATCTCCAATAACTCAGCAATTCCATTATGACGTTCAGTCTCGAAAACAAAACGGTAAATGATATTGCTGACACCTTTTCGTATAAAAGGTCTGTGTACCATGAATTTGCCATAGATTCTATGTAGAATTGTTTTCAAGCAGTCTCTTTCTCTAGGGTCCTCAGAGTCAAACAGGTCAAGTAATCTTAAAAGGAAAGCATGATTGATGTAAATCTTTGCCACCTTCACGTCAAGAGAGTTATAATTAATAAATTGAAGGAGTAGATCATAAACGATTTGCAGGTGAGACCAAGCAGGATCAAACATTGGTTCTTCGTCTTCTGTTTCACCCCCAGTAGAACTTGTGCGATACTTAGGTGGGAAAACCCTGAACAAATTACTCGCACACATTTTACACATTGCAGAAATTGCTGGTTCTGTGAACTTCACAGATCCAGAAGAAACAAAATCAAGAAGCTCTGTCAAGGTTTGACGTTTAATATCTTGCTCCGCACAGTTCTTATCAGGATCACTCATGTCATAAACTTTGCAACAAAGATTCAACTTACTAATGAACAGGTTTTGCTTCTGTGAATTTGAAACATCTTTGAAGGATAACTGGGGGTCAACTGCTTCCACTCCAGCATTCATGCTTGCTGGGAAAACAACAGAAGATACTCGCTTCACAACATTTAATTTACTGGAAATGGTGCTCCCAACATTTGTGCATTGAAAGACATTCCCAAAACTAGTACTATTCCCAGAATTACTCCTTGCAGAATCTGGCTGATCAGATTTTGGCACCTTCCTAGGCAATTTGTTAAGGATTTGCTTTAACATGGCGACAATGCTGCAAATTTATAATAAGGTACACCTGCACCCAGCTTATCACCGTCAGCTAACAAACATATTACCATGTAATGTCTTTCAGGCCCTAAAAGATTATATGTGGATTTTCCAATTAACAAGGAAATCAACCACACCTAATCTAACCATTCAATGGTACTCTAAAATTATGGAAAGAGAGACATATGTTGACTTAGAGTGTAACTGATAAAATTTAAAGATAAATCCAACATAAGACAGAATAGTGGTCCAAACATAAAAGACATAGGAGATATTAGACGATGTTTGTATAATCTACAAAATAATGTACAATAGGGTATCAATAGAGCATGCAACGGGCGAAAATACAAGATCAATAGAGAAACACAAGCTTTCATATGAAACCGGGATGAACTATTGGACTACAAGTACATTGCTGGTTATCATAATACACTTATTTCAAATATGGCATTGGGGTGCCTTCACAGAAAAGTAAGTAGCAAGTATCAGCCAGATCCGACTTAAGCGTGTGAAGTTGTCACAGAAAGAAATTACAGAATTCAGCCCATTTCGAAGAATGTCAATAGTATTTCAACTACGAGTGTGAAGAGTACGACTATACTAAGTTGTCGCATAATTCCTTGCAATAACCACGATAACTACAGGTAGCAATTTGTAAAGCCAGATCAAGTTCATCTCAACCAATTCTGTAACCAAGTACTGGGAAAGGAGAAAGGCGAAAACCCAGAAAAATGTCGGCTATAAGAAACAAAGAAAAAAAAAAAAAAAAAAAAACAGGTGACTTTTTAACAAGAAATTAACAAAACATTAATTAATATAAATTTAAAATCTTACAGCCGCAGCAAAAGAGGGAGAGACAAACCGAGATCTGGGACTAAATTAGAAGAAACGATGGAGAAATATCAACCACATGTGGAAACATTAAAGCACAGCGAAATTCTCGCACCCAATATGATCATTACCAGAAAAAGACAACTCTCTTTTAGTATAATTATGAAGCTAGAATCCACCTAGCAGTAGACTCCAATCTACGAGGAACACCCCAGAAGTTTAAAACATTTAAGAAGCTAGACACAGTAGCTGAAAGAGATGAGAGAAGACCAACCTGAGAAACCCAGTTAGGAAGAAAAGTGAGTGACCCAGAAGAAGGTGTTCAACGGTTTCGAAAGAGATCAAGCATAGGAGGGGCGGGTGGGTGGGTGCGAGTAAACAGTAACGAGAAAAGTTGGGTTTGAAGAGAAGAGAGAGTGGTTTTCTGGGGTAGTGAAATATAGACAGAAAATGTAGTGTGCCGTGGGAAAAAAAGGGAATTGATCTGAGAAAATGTTAGATTTGTAAATGCCTTAGTTGGAGAGTGGAGACCCCATCAGCATGATCGATCCCCATAAATGGTACTCACTACTCACACACGGAGGCTTTCTTTCCTCGATTCAAGAGTATAAGCGATGCGACATGTTACTAAGAAACTGTAGGTACGACGGTGCAGTCACCACCAAACCCAACTTAAGGTAAATAAAGCTAACAACAAGGAGTATATCATATCTTTCTATGATATGTCTTTATTTTTTTTCCTCACTCTCTCTTTCTTTATATATTCATGCATACTTGGAAAGTTTTGGTCTATTTGGAATATTAACCGAAATTACCGACAACAATGATATTCTGCTGTCCATATGAAATGCAAATAAATAAATGTGGTCTAAAGAATCGTCTAAAGATAGCTATAAAAAGGTGAATTATTATTAAAATATTCTTTTAAGTTAATTACTTCTATTTATACGTATAATTATTTCATACATAAAAAATATAATAATTCTATACAGATCAATATATATATATATATATATCGACAAAACTTGAGAATTTGGAAATAGTTTCCCTACTTACTGCCATATTTTATACGGAAAAAAAATACTTTATTAAAAGAGATTAAAGACGGAAAGATTCGTTGGTTTTACTATTACAACCTTGTCTTTATCCCTTGAATAAACGTAATGATAATTATTTTTTTCTTTTTCGGCCTTAAGTAATGATTTAATTCCGTTCCTCTTTCCCCCACACCCCATAATTCTACTCTCTTTTAACTGGAGATTATCGGTAACCTTACGCAGATTATTCTTTTTCCCCTCTTATCATTACCCAAACAGAAAAGAAAAGCTATGCTGCGACCCAATGAGAGAGAAGAACAGGGACTAGGAGAATCTTGGAAATAAGCAAATTTGTGAATTTTGAACAATACAGGAGCAACATATTTAGTAAACTAAGAGCATGAGATTGCCAGAGCATGCATGAAATTCGAAACATATCAGGGACCGTGACCGTTGTCGTCCTCGGATAATGCCATACTTTTTTTGTTCCTTAACAAAGACGTGTACTTGTTTAGTTGTTTTTCATTTCAGCTTTATACAAATAAACAATGTATTAGATGAAGCACAAGCACAATCCCAATAAATCATTTAAGTGGAGAATGGAAAGCCACGTGGGGTTTCGAAATGTTAATTGGATAATAATATAAATAAGATCTACCTGCTTACTTTCATCAGATTTACAGATTTGGGTAAAATTGATCTAGATATGTACTCCTGGTTCTGAGCATCCATTCAAGTTCAACTTGAAAGGGGAATTCACTGCTTCTTTTGGCAGCTTTACAATGACTTTTTCTTCAGTTCACCTTGGCCATGGGTAATTTACCTTTGTCCTTAGTTACCTTCCATCTATCTATGTATCACCAGCTCAAGTATGATTCTGGGATTCAGTGCTCATTTTGGAGACAGACACTCGCACAATGCCTGGTTTTTCTGTTGGAACCTTTTTGTTTGTCTGCTGTTGCTCTTGGAACTTGGAACCTTAAAAATGGCTGTTTCAAATGAATAATTTCGATGGCATGTTACTCATTAAACAAACCCAGCAAAGAGGAGTTTAATATCGTACAGCACAATGGCACAACTCTTAAAAAAAAAAACAGTAGAATTCATCAAAGTGAAAAGGTATGGGTAGATGAAGGCTCAAATCAGTGAAAAAGTGATGAAAGCCCAAGCTCAGGTTCCATCTGACGGTGTTGTAAACAAATGCACATGCACGTAGAAGGCCCACAAACGAACCAAGGTACTACAGCCCTGCATGATGATAAGATATGAACCCAACAGTGGCCATGTGAGACGCAGAATACATGCTGTAGAAAGCAATCACAGTTGTATAGCGAGGACAAGTGCAGACATGTCAATCATTTGCCTACAGGCCATACGTGAAAAAATAATTGTAGCTTTGTTCACAAGAAATTCTGTATCTTTTTCAACAAAGGCCAAGAGAAAAACAAAAAATAAATAATATACATGCCTAGCCATTTTGATGAAACAATTAAATATTGAATGACAACCTAGCGGTATGTGACTTGGTGCATCGCCATTAAATAGAATATCAACAGCAAGAGAGGGAAGAGAGAGATGGTAGAGCAGGAGCTAATTACAATGACAGATTTTACCACTTTTCCTCCCTTGCCCACCAAAAGTAAGACAAATTAGAAGGCATATATAAAGACACTGTAGATGGGACAAACACAAGCAAGATTTCTCCACAGGGCATAAGCAATCTGCACACAGCAAGGAGACTGATGACACTGCAGCCAGCCATTAGACACTAAAGTGCAATGCTTAGGTTCTTTCTGCCGGACCCAGATTGACAACATCAAAGTTGTTCATTTTTTTGGGCCTCCACTCGGTCCTACTCTTCACAATCTCAGGGCCATCTTCGAGTCGAAGCAAATGCTTACACTCCACTTCTCCGCTGTGAGCTAAATTGCCAACATCAGCACCAGAGACAGCAGTCAGAGACTGCAGCACACTGTCTCTACCACACTCCCTCCTATATTGTAAAGTTATAGAAGCAAGTTCATGACTCTCCAAGATTGACCGAGGAGCACTCTGCAACAATCAAAAACTTGGGTCAAACCAAACAGAGAAAATGCATTAAAAAAAATAGATACCAAATAAGCTTATCACGGTTTTGATCTCCAGGAGTATAAGTAGGGGTAAGCACTATTATTGAAACGGGTAATAACATAAATGATTTACACGATCAGCATCATGCTCTACATTCTTCTATTTCCTGAGTGTTCAATAGCATCAAAGCATATTACTAAATTATATTAGATTAATAGACTTCACGCTTCAAGCCAGTTCCAACATTTTCTACCCAGGCTCACAAAAATCACTTCCATTAGCCATCAAATGCCAACCACTAGATCTACTGATTCTGTGCCTCAACTTCCATAAATTATTTATCAATTGCATCCAATACAAACGTTGTCATTGTGTGATACCAAAACAGCCAAACCAATAAAATATTAGTTCTCAACGCTTTAGTTCAATGTGGATATCAACATCAACAAACAAACTGCCAATACCACTTAACGGGACTGCAACATTATTGATTAATTCCAAACACTTGGCGAAGCAAAAAGTAGGAAAGGTCTGATTCCAATCAGACAAGGCTGCTAGAAAATAAGCCTATCCAGAAGGAAGAAGAAAGAAAGAGAGAACCGGGAGAAAGAAAAACAAGGGAGGGAACTAAGACAAATCAAAAAGGAAAAATACCTCCAAGATCCAGCCAATGTACTTCACATTATTAACATGCTGATTGACATCTAAATCGCTCCACCTAGGCTGAAAATTAAACTACCATAAACAGCAGAGGCAATTTTAGAAAATAAATAAAAAAATAACAAGCAAGCTAGTGGCTTACAGTTAAACCAGAGTGAACATAATCTGCTGTATCATCATCAAGCTGGGGTAGTTTTCTGCTATCCTCTTCCACAACAGGATCAGAATCCACAAAATATGACTGTATCTCCCCTCTGACTTCTTCCGGAATTTTAGATATCCTCCTAGTCAGTTTATTCATCATGACCCATAAACTGTAGATCACCAAAACCAAAACATTAAGAACACTTAAAGCTGCTTTATCTTGCTCAAGTATGATGCATGTAGACAAGATAAAATCTTATACTTAATAATGAAGTAAGAACATTATATCCTACAGGTAGAATCAGATATTTACATCTACGAAAACTGGAAGTGAAAGTTTTCTCAGAAATATGCTTCATTGCCTAGATTGCCTAAAGCAAGAAAATGCAAATCAAGATGTCACACTACAGTAGAGTCAATTTAAGGAATAAGAGGAAGCAACCGTTACAATGACTTCATAAAAAGTGACATCGCCAATCACCAGTCATGCACATTGAAAGCAGCAGTTTAAGGAATGACTGCTGTTGGCAGCACGAGGGAGAAGGGAAAAGGAGTATTCCATAAAATGATTTATACCTGGAGGCTCTTGTCAGGGTTTCACCAGTTTTGTAATCGCGCAAAAGCCAATCTCGACGCATACCATTTTTTCCAGATGCAGAGACCGAAGTGTCTACTTGAACAACATCACCCCTAAATGACAGATAGATTCATTCAACTATCAGATCATCAGTTTCATAACGCTCCAAAATAACCAAAACCAAAAGTTTCTCTAACTTCGCATGCACACAAAGAAGGGAAAATAATAGCAAACTTCCGGTACTCGGCCACAATAGACTGTATACAATTTGTTAAACTATTAGCTTCAAAAGCATTAATTTGGTGCAGCGTGCAAAAGGCTCCTGGTATTAGCTGCTTCCACTGGTTATTTCACACCGTAATTAAAAAGTTAAAATTCACAGCATCTATAATTTGTAAGATATTAAAAATTACATGTAGACAACATACTAATCATGGGCATCCCACACTTCATCATGAATAAGGCCTGTTTCCCCAATATATAATCATCAAAGAACAATTTCACAGGACGATGTTCTTAGTTATATGTCAGCTATTAGGCCACAAAAGTTTCAGTTAGAAATGATGAAGTGTTGTCCTATATCATAAAAGACACAAAATTACATGGGGGAATTGCAGCTGCAGCTAGATAACTGGGCAAATCAATATTAAGGGTGAGCCGAGGCGACTTACCATGTAGGATAACGATCAACCACAACATGCATCCGAGTAACCACCCATATCAGGTTCTTTTTGCACATCTCTGGCGTAGAACCAAAGCCATCACCAAGAAGCCCAGCAGTCTTGACATGATTAAGCGCAGTTTCCTGTTGCCAAACAAAAAAAAGAAGATAAATATTGAATAAAAAGATTCGCAATCATCTATGTATAATCATACTTCCCACAGTTACAATCTATAAGCATACCTGTAAATGGTTCATTACCGTCTCTATAGATGCAGTTCGATCAGCACCTATTTCATATGATCTAATAGGAAAATTCTGCCGAAACACGAAACCATCCTCTACAATTTTTCCTATTCCAAATGGATCAATAAGCATGTCAGATCGCCTTGGCTTCCAATCAAGCATCATCCACTGCTTCTCTGCGGCCAAGAAAATTGTTGTTATAGCAGCAAGTAGCATGCTCCAATCAGGTAACTGGTTAATGAAAGTCCTTGGTGCAGGTGATGGAACATCATCATCTTGCTTCACATCTTCAACAGGTTTAACAACGGCAGTTCCATTAATTTTTGGAGCGGCTTGGGCATTTGCCTTAACTTGCAAGCTACGAGAAGAAGGAGGCGTCGATTTGAGTCCTCCAAGGTTGGCAGGCCCACCACCAAGTTTGGTGGGCTTTACACCAGAGTCTGGTGAGGATGAAGTAACAGGGAAAAACGCAGAAGTAGCAGCTGTTGCCACCATAATGAATTTAGGGCTGCGTATAAGTTGAAGCGAGTTAAAATCATACTGAATGGAGCAAAATAAATGTAAACTAATAGTAAACCACTCTCAATGTGTATTATCAAGAAGAGGAAACATATGAAGAATCATATGGAAAATACACCAACGGGTAACACTATCACACTTCACTCGCTTAACAATCAATCAGAACATCTTAATACACCACACGCCCAAAAGAGTGGCACTATCTGAGTTAGGTAAAAATAGCAAGTACAATTAAGACAGATTATTTTTATTGCCAGGTAAGCAGGACATGCAAGAAACTATCTCAGCAGTCATTAAAAAGTTCACTCCCAAAAATCTTAAGCATTTGGAAAAGAAGTTCTAATTTCAGAACGAATTCAAAGTTTCTTCTTTTTAAAAAAGAAAAAAGAAGTTCTCGTTTGAAGCTCCTGATTAACAACTTTAGTTTTTGGGTCCTCTTGAACTTTTATCAGAACGGACCGAAGAAGAAAAGCGAGTTCTTCAAAATTAACTGTCAGTTGTCAATTAAACTGTGACAGATAAAATTTTACAAAAAGGGACGAATGAAGTGATTGTGTTAAAAGCTAGATAAGTTTGAAAATTTCCACACCTTAGTTGCCAAAAAATTTTCTACTGAAAGATCCCACGAAAAGTTCTAGAAAACGAGATGATCATGAAATTTCAAATAATAAACTTGTCAAATATCAAATATAAATATTTCATATTTAAATCCTACTGAAAAAAGAAGCAGATCTGATTTTGATTTTTGAACCCCTATAAACATCAGAAAAGAAAATTCTATAAAGAAAACTCACACACAGTGAATGAAAACCACTCCTCATTAAGTTAAAAAAATAAATAACCTTTAATGCTACGCTGGAAACCGAGAAATGTAGAAAGTTTAGACTTTTATTTTCAAATATTAGACGTCGATCCTACAATGTAAACGAGAACCAAAAAGCAGCAAGTAAAAAGCTCAGGAAATTTGATTTTGCAGAGCGTACCTGCACTATCACGGCAACCAAGCAACGCGAAACAGTTTGGGGCCCTTGCGCCTGGATCAGACGAGGAAATGAGAGCAAGGCCAGAGACGGTACCTTACGAAACCAAAAAAGACGAAACCAAGGACGAAAGACGAAATGAGGGAAAAGGCTAATGCGTCATTTTGGATCTGCAAGGCCCTTTTTTCTCGTTGTTTCCAGGGTCTGCGATCTTCTTCCTCGTGCTTGCCCTGCCTGTTTTGGAATCCAATAATTTTTCTTTTTTGGTAATTTCGGAAAAATAAGAAAGAGAGAAATATTCTGTGCTTTGTGCAGTTTATAAGTTCGCGGCAGAACAGAGAGCAGAGGACAAGAGAGAATAGAGAGAGAAAGGGAGTGTGTTTTAGGGCCAGCGGTTGTGCTAATGGTTGAAAATTTGCATCCAGCGACTTTATTATATAGTATCCACCTGGTCCTCCCGCCTCGCTTTCGAAGTTAAGTTCTGAGCTCTGCTTTCCTCTTTTTTACCATATTGCCCCTCGTCCCACCTCACGTAATATGCAATCCATGTTCTCATTATTTTTTTTTAACGAGATTAAAGTAAAATTATTTAATTAAAAGAAGTTCTATAATTAAGTTCTCATTTTAGTTTTCATAATATCCTATTTAATTAATTAATGTATTGAATTTTATATATTACTTCAATGATAAAAGGTTGACATTAAATAAATGATGGGAATGAAAAATAAATAAAATGTTTTGATGGAATGTGACAGTGGTGATGATTTAAAAAAGGAAAGAATATGTATTTGGTGGCAAAGAAAAAATAAAGAATAAAAAAAAAATAGAGAGAGAGTTTTGCTTTGGTTTGAATTGTGAAGGGGTTGGACCGGTAAACCAACAATGCTGTCTGCTTGTGTCACGGTGTGCTTATTTTGACCTTCCATCAAGTGTTGAAAAATAGTACTACATCATGGTCTGCATGCATGGTGGCAATTCAGTTATTAGTTGAATTTGTGAAGGACATCTCTGTAAATACATGTTGGAAAGGCCGTTAACATTAATATTTTGCAGCTCACTAATTTTCTTTTCCTTTTTTTTTGTCCTTTATCCGTAAAGAAGTACATGAATATATTATGATTGAATTAATATAATAGTAAATATTTATTTTAATTTTTTATATTTAAAATTTTTATTAATTTAATTTTTTATATTTTTAAGTTTATTAATTTAGTCATTCACATTTTAAGTTTATTAATTTGACCCTTTACACTTAAAACATTAATTAATTTAGTCTATCACACTTAAAATTTTAATCAATTTAATTTTTTAAACTTGTAAAATTTATTAATTTAATCTCTCGTATTTAAAAAATATTGATAAATTTAAGGGATGAAATTGATAAAAAATTTGAAGTGTGAATGACTAAATTGATAAATTTAAAATGTGAGGGACAAAATTAATTAGGGTTTCAAATATAAATAACCAAATTAGTTAAGGTTTCAAATATAAATGACCAAATTAATAAATTTAAAGTGCGAGCATTCCAATAAATCTTAAGTGAAGAACTTTCAAACTACTTAATTCATAATAAGGAAAATTCTACAAGTCAAGAATAAAAAATCTAAACAATATATTCTGAAATTATTGTCATTTTCAGATGATAAAATAAGAATGTTTTCTCTAGACTAATTAATATAATAAGTCGTTTTTTCTCTAGATAAATAAATTAATATAGTTTATTTGAGAAAATAAACAAGGTTAACACGTTAAATTAATTATTCAAAAAATGCATTTAAAATAAAAATGACTTATTAGAATTTAGCACCCGCGGTTATCTTTGTTTGAAATTTAATCCTTACGGGTCATGGGCCAAAGGAATAAAATCAGGTATGGATTGGCGAAGGACTAGACTGAAAATAAATAAATAAATAATGTGAGAGAAATATAATAGAATTGGCCATTGAATTTGAAACTGTCATTAAGAATTAAGGCCCAAGTTTCTTCATTTTCGGGCAGGCAGGGCACAAGTAATGAAAACACTTAATCTAAATATCTCAATCATGCATGCACGTAATGGCATATTGTTGAATTAGCTAGGTTTGACGATGACGGGTTTAATGGAAGACAGTTGAGAGAAGAAGAGTTAGCTAGTATGTGTTATCATTCTGCATCATTTTTAATAGGAACAAGACAAGAAACAAGATATTGTCCAGAAACAGCATGCTCAACTAATTTGGCTTCTCTTTAATTCAATACTCGATCAAATCAAATCCCAATCCCAATCCTATGGCATAAACAGTAAACGTGCATTAATCCCTGCCTTGGCTTAATTAATTTTGCGAGTACTAAGTTTGTTGAACCACAATTGAGGCGGCCACATATATCATTTCATATCACATGGAAAAACTTGACAATAGAAAGAGGGATCTTTACAAGTTGAGGGCAGTCAGGCAGGCACAAGAGAATCATGTTACATAATTTAAGAGTAGGAAATAAATTAACTCAACTCTCAACTTCCCCTTTGTCTCATTTTCATTTTACTTTCTCTTGTTGGTCCGCTCATTAATTAAAAGCAAATCAAACATTTTCCAAACTTGTCTTTTTTGGTGTTTTGTATACTTGAATTGCTACTTAATTAGGTACGTATCTAAATCTTATTTCAATTTTTCAAGCAAAGTCAAGAGTTGTGTTTTGCTTTGCTGAGCTAGCTTTCCACATAGTTAACTATTAACTATATATATACAGGACCACCAACACCAAGTATTCTACTTAACTCGTATTTGTCCTTCATATATATTTAGGCACGTGACCAAGAAAAAAAGGGTTCCTTCTTAAGTAAGTTTTGTGGTTACAAAGTATTATTATATGTCACAATTAATCATCTAGCTATTCGACATCATAATTCCTAACAACATTTTTAGATAATGAAAGAACCGTACAACTAAATCCTGTATTACCAAATACCTTCATTAATAATACTAACAATATTGTTGAATGGAATGTCTGTGTTGGTTATTTTATTTTATGGCCTCGAAGACCATAATTACCTCCAACCCTCGCGTACGATGAGAACATAAATATGCTAAAGGAAGAACATAAGGATAAATTCCATTAGCATCAATTGCAAGAGCTTAAAAAATATACATATGCCATGATTTTATTATTAATCCATTATATCAGTCTCTTGTTTTATAAGTAACTGCTCATGATTTCTAAAGAAACTAGAACAAACTGCGAAAACACTATGAATCCCATAAAAATTCACTGAAAGCTCAAACGAAAATCCATGTCATCAAAGCCATGAGTCCCAGTAAACTTGTGCTGTCCAATAACTTGAAGCTTGCTACACCACTGCTGCTTGGAGTTGCTTTCATTTCTGAACTTGAGCCAGAAGCATAGGAAGTAGAAGCAGAACCTGCAGGAGAAGCTGAAGATGAGCTTGCGGTTGTGGGAGAATCTGCACCTGCTTCTGTAAAGATCTTAGCATCTGGGGAGTTTGGTGGCAGCTTCAGTATACCTAAAGGCAACATAAAAGAAAACATTATAGAAACATAACATAAACATTGGCATGCATAATAACATACATACTGCTTGTACTTTAAAAACTCTTATCCTCTTCAAACAGAAGTTAGATCCTTAAACATATATAATTAGGTTGTTCAATACAGTTGGGTCTAAGGAATTTTGTGGTGCACTTCTGATAAACCCATTAATAAGTTTTATGCAGCAGAGAGAGGGAGAAATGAAATACTAACTGGGGCAATCTGAGACTTTGGCATCAATGTTGCAAGCAGAGGGGATTTGGAGGGCCAATGTGGTATTGACAGGAAGGCCCATAGAAGGGTCAGAGCTTTCTTTGATTAGAATACACAGGCATTTGGGTTTGCTGGCCTTTACTTTCTTAGTGTCTTCGCAGCATTCTGCTGTAGGTTTTTTTGTGGTCAGCTCGTCTGCACATTCCTTCTCGTCTTCCTCCGTGGTTCCCATGGATGCTATGGCAAATGTGGCTACCATTATGCATAATACAATAAACTTGGTGCTTCTTATTTTTCTTACAAGTTATACCTTGAGTTTGTGACTGTTTTAAGTGAGAACAAGCAAGCGATTTTACCCCTCAATTTGCTTATATCTTGACTTTGGGGCTCGATTGGCTTGTATGGCTATATATAGATTAGCTAGGCTGAGCAGTTCTGAATCAATCTCCTCCATTTTTGAGCCTGATTAATGTGATTGTACATAGTACATTTCCATCATTTTAAGCTAAAATCCCTGAAATTAGATTAATGCGATAAGGGTAGATCATATCCCGCCTTGAGAAATGAAATTCAATGTTCCCAAGGAGGATATACATTCAATTTCTTCAGCGTGCTCTTCCCGATGAAGTAACATTTATTTCTCATGTTGCACGGTTGCACCTGTAATTGTTACTGTGATGGATGGCTAACAAGGTAACATTCATGATGCTTCAAGTTTTGTCGATCAAATATGGCATGAGAATTCTCGAGTAAATGTGTATATTTTGCCTTGACGCATTAATAATTTTTGTTTTTTCAATTGCTTTGAAAATTAATTTTTATGCACCTAATTTTGTGTTTAAGATAAAAAAAATTTATTCATTAAATAATATTATTTTATAGCATTTAAATTAATTATGATCAATAAAATAATATATAAAATACTAATAAGACAATAAATTTATTTTCTTATGTTTTATTTTAGGTTAGTGAAATGGGATTTTAGGAGGAATAAATATTCAAATCTATCTTTTTTTTAGGGTTCTTCGCAATTTTTTTTTTTTTGGTTAATAAGGCAAAAATATAATGTCACGTGCTTTTATGTTTGTGGAAATAATGATGTTAAGTGAAGTTTCATTGTTTTAGTTAATTCGATTGCTGTCTAAGTGAATCCTCTCAGTTCAATTCATCTTTGTATTATTCTGTTTATTAAATTATAGAGTAAATATTTATTTTGGTCCTTTACACTTTAAGTTTATTAATTTAGTCTCTTATAAATCCTAATCAATTTCGTCCCTCACATTCAAATTTATTAATTTAGTCTTTCACACTTTAAATTATTTATCAATTTATTTTTTTAAATTTATTAATATTTTTAAAGTATGAAAAATTAAATTAATAAATTTAAAAAATTAAATTAATTAAAATTTTAAGTGTAAATGATTAAATTAATTAAGATTTTATGTGTAAAAAATTAAATTTATAAACTTTAAGTGTAAGAAATTAAATTAATAAATTTAAAAATTTTAAAAATTAAATTAATAAAAATTTTAAATATAAAAAATTAAAATAAATATTAACTCGCAGCATTTCAAAAGTATTTTCACGACGAGAGAAGAAATCAATCACCAGAGACGGGTTATAATTATCAAATACAAACTCAAACTACGGTGAAATGCACAAAATCACCTCTCGAGCTCACTACTTTGTATCAAATTGATAAATACAATCAATTTACAAAGAAAAGGGGCTTAGGAAAAATCCCTTTTTAACGCAAACGAATAATTTTCTCAGAAAATTGCACATGCTTCCCAGTTAGTTATTCACCCAGGAGAAAATAGACAAGAGAACTGTACAGTGTTGCTATACAGGATAACTAATTATAGGCGGGGTTGAACCTATGATCCTTCATGCTGAGTGTCTCTTTCTCTATACTATGTAAATTGATCCTGGTTTCCGTTCAAGTCTGTCGCAGACGATGGAGGTCTAGATTGAGGAGATTGCGTCGGTGGGGCCGTGAGAGCATAAGTGAGTCTTGACGATGACGAGTTCTCAATCAGACCAGCAATGCCCGCGGCAGCTGATTGAGCATTTGAAGGTAGGAAGAGATCATGCTTCTGGTCTTTGTATGCAGTCCAAATCTACAAAGCAGAGGCATAGTCCGTTTAAAATTTGGAATGATTCTAATAAAGAAGCTACAGAAACTTAAAAAAGAAAAAAGATCGTTGGTACTTACATCAGAGCCGTTCAACATTTCTCGCACTTTAGTACAATGGGCTCCTTCAGTTGCGAAGGCATGCAATACCTGAATGAACACACAAGGGTAAATTAGAAGCACATAGAAAAAACAGCTAAAAAATAAAAGCAAAGAATGGGTTTGAGTGGACCAATCTTGTAAATAAACCCTAGAAACATATTGTCTGTCTGTCTAGCTTGCAAATGATTAAAAAATAAATATAACTTTGTAGAAACGTAAATCTCAAACTTCAGAGGACTTCATGCTAGGCAACTTAATTCACACTTGGTTCCATGGAAAGTCAAAGTCCATTCACAGAAACTGCGGAAATGGTAATAACAACTAAGCAAACTCAAAATGCCTGGCCAATAAATAGATAAGCACTTTTGCCCATTAACAAGGAGAAGAAAATGAGTCTCATCTGCAAGTGAATATTTGTGGGGTGGGCAAGTCGACAAGTGAACTTACAGAAGAACGATACAGTAGCAAGGAAGAGAGTTTAGAATAGTAGAATCGGTAAAATGGGGAGAGAAAGATGGATGGGAACTAAGAAGGACAAAAGTAGAAAAGAAATGCCTAGTTCTTATAGTAAAGAAAAAATTCACAACACTTTCGAGAAACTGAAGATGAAAACTATAAGATTCCAACCTCAATTGCAAGCACTCTGCCAATTGCTGCTTCAGACTCATTCCACTTCATTTGAGAACAAAGTCCATTCCTTCCTCCCCCCCTCCAATCAAGAAGAGCAAGAAGTATTTCAACAAGACCAACCCTACATGGTTCAAAAAATTATTTTAGAATTTATTTTTGAAAAAAACTGTATTTGCTATCGTTCCAAGGAACATATAACAAAGTCTTTCCCAGTATGCATCTTTAATAAACATTACAAAGAATATCCATAGCCAGAAAGCCACCAAAATTACAGCAGAATCAGACAGACAGATCCGTGTTTCCACAAAATGGACAACGTCAAATTAAGAAAGAAAAATTCAAATGATATTTGGGGCTCCAAGATTATGTCATGGCCTTCCCCCAGGTGCATTCCTAATTTCCGACAACTCAAAATGAGCTTTCCCACAATTAGTCACTGACATCCACCATAAATATTGTAGTACTTAAAAAAGTTAGGCTGATACTTCAGCTCAGATATATATATATATATATATATATATGGGACTTCAAGTACTTGCACTATAACAAATTAGTTGACCTTAATTCCCAATGCCTTTGGCCAATACTTACGTATAAATAAAGCTAATGGTCTGGAAAGCATTCCAGAACCATAGAGACAAGTGATGTACACATAATACTAATACAAACATTTAAGTACATAAGAAAGGGAAACAATTCCATTTGCAGTTTGTGGATTTCAATCGACCAGCGAGTCCAATTTTAAATTCCTTATACAATATAACTTTTATTTTTATTTTATGTGCAACTTTTGGTGGTCGTTGCATGCAATATGAAGTTTTGTCCTGAAATTGGAGTTTCAAAGCATAAATTACCAGCACCAAACTGTAGATTAAAAGCGGGTCAATTAGCAAATCTTAAATGTGAGGAACTCACTTGAGTCCTTGTGCAACAAGGGCATCCCTTGCTCGGTTTCCAGCAACCACAACACGTTTTAGGGTCTCGAGAGCTAAAATACTTCCACCTTGCCATCCTATAGCTTTCATTAGCAAAGGAACAACCTGAAAGAAGTTTAAAAAATTAAATCAATCCATTATATTTTTTCTGAGACCACATAAACTGTAATTTATTTTTGCCATTCATGAAAATATTTATAACAATTCTGCATTCCTTTCTTTTTATTTTTCAATGAGGATCCTTAATAATAATGTGGTGTAAATTTGACAAACAATTTTCTTTACCCCTCCCCATAAAGAAAGATATCTTGGTTAAAAGGACGATAACCAGTATAAAGGAATGTAAGCAAACAACTTCAAACATAGAAGGTAAGCTTTATCAAATACCTGAGGTGTTCCTGCACTTGTTGTTGCCATGGCTTCAGCGCAAGTGGTACTAGCTGCAAGTTGATGCAGGACACGCAAGCAACTGAGGCGGACGCGTTCCTGGGGAGTTTGCATGTGCTCTGTTGATCCATTGTCCGTGTCATAAGTTCTTTCTGCATGATTCCCATTATTTACCTCCCCTGATGCCATTGTTTCTCGCCTTCCTTCAAAGGCAACAGCAGCAACAAGTTTGGGCACATATCCAAGATATCCAACATGATCTGCTAATGCAGGATGCACACGCAGCAATGAAACTAATGCAGCAGAGAGGAGTAGAGGTAGCTCTGGGTCAACAGCCTGCATCTCATAATGTGTAGCCGCAATGGATGACAAATACTGATCTAACAGCCCTTCCAAGAATCTTTTAGGATTTCTCAAAGGAAATTTAGGATCTTTCAGAAACAGCCGTACATAGATGCCACTGACCTGCATCAACGTAAACAGCTTGAGTCCACTCCACATGAAAAAATAGACGACTCCAAACATGACATATATTAAGTATTACCTGTGGCTCATCTCTCATTTCCTGCTGTCCGGATGCCTGCTCTGGTACATCCCAATCAATGACACGACCCTTCATCTGCTCATGATATAGGTCTGATGCCATGGTTGAAATTTGTGCAGATAAAGAAGCAGCCATTGCTGGTGTCCACACAAGTTCGGGTGTCTCTGTAGTCTGTTCAAGGACAACTACAACAGCCTCACCTGGTCCATCCCTAATTACTGATACAAGGCCATCAGGAAAGAACCTTGCTAGTGTTATAACAACTCTTGGTCCATGCATTGGTTGGCTAACAAGCTTCCCCAATAAGGAGGCTGCCATGGCTCTTTGCTGGAGTGGAAGTTCTTCTGTACAGAATATTTCCATCATCAATTATTAAAAATCTCCAAGCAGATGCAAAACAAGTAAACAAACAAACATGTAAAACTTTTCTACCTTTCAAAGGCAAGAGCAATTCAAGAATGTAGACAACTCCACCATGCTTGGCAGCTGCCCAGGCAAGTTCTGCTGTGCTTGCTAATGCATAGAGAACTTGGAGAGCCCCTTCACGACAACTTGGGGCAGAGTGAAGCATTTGTAATAAAAGGAGGAGGCTAGATCCATCTGCAACCATGGCTTTCAAGCAGGAAGCATGTGCTGTCAAGAGTGAGAGCACTCCTAGGCAAAATTGAGGTATGTTACTATTTGATGCTTCAGGCACAGAAAAGCATTCAAAAAGAGGCAGTAGCTTGTCCTTGTTAGAGAATATGGATGCCAAATTTGGACTGTTAGTTAGTAGGTTCTGCAGAAAATAAATAAGAAAGACTAGTCAGACCTGAAGACTGAGATATATCTCAATATATGAAGAGGCAATTAAGCAATTAACCTGAAGGGAGGTCAATGCAGAACGAAGGTTCTTAACCAGCTTAAGTTCTTCCTTCTCTACTACTTGTCCATCAGATGCTGTTGCAGAACTATCCGGTGCACGCTGGTCATTGACAGATGCGCTATCAACTGTCTCACTTTGATGCTCGGATGTTTGAAGGGCTGAAGGGGTGCTTTCGATGTTATGAACATCAGCATCTTCAACAGATTGAATGTGCACAAGATATGCTATAAAATCAATTAGAGCAACACAAAAGGCTTCAGGTTCACTAACTTCAAAGTCTGGCTGGTCATTGTAGACTCTCAAGTAAACATTCCCAACGAACAGTTCACTAGATATTGCTTTATAGACAAAGTTGACAGTGTCTTTTATGTCATACGAGCCATCAGGACCTTGAGCTGCACGTTGCTCATCCACAAATTTTAGTAGTTCTGCCCTTGTGGAAGAGTTCCAAATAATCTACAGCAAACAGTTCCAAGAGGTTGTATCACAATTGAACAGAAATTTTCAGACATGCACCCATAATTATATGTAAAATGAAAAGCACGATTGGCTAATCATGAAACTTGAAAACTTCAACTTTCTTTTATACCAAACAACTGCAATTATCTATGGAACTATCTCATTGAGCACCATAATCAGTAAGCAGAACATAGTAAATGACCAGCAGAAATATAAGAAACTGCAATCCTATAAAATAATTGTATCCACTTATTGGTAGTATATAACCCAATCAATCTTTTGGCCTCTGAGGACAGACAGAAGTAAAGCACAGCAATTACCTCAGGAGACTCCAGGTTTGTGTTTAATTTGGACAACAGATCTTTGGGCGACTGATCTTTTAACATGCTAGAAAGCTTGGGAGTTAGCAAAGCTCTGAGGGCACCAGCTGCAGCCAGATTATAAGGTATTGAACTCTCATCACTGCATAAACCACTGAGCCTTGACAAGGCCAGAGATGCACGCATAGCATGTGTATTTTTTGCAATTTGAACACTAGCACCAACACCATGTGACTCTGTTGCATCAGACTCTTCAGCAGTTGAGTCGTACTGAAGCAGTAACGGCAAAAGGTACCTATCATGGACCGTATTAAAGGTGAAAAGATTTTTTATTTTCCAGTATTAGCAAACAGTTACTGTCAACAGATAAAAAGTTAAATCCATTATTTAACTGTCAACTAAAAAGATAATAACTTCGCGGTGGCTACTGATAAAAGGGATGTATAAAGGAAAAATGTCAGATTGCTGCCAACTCTAAAAGGCCAACTATGACAACAGCATCACTACAACAACCAGACTAGTAATTAAAACGGCACCATTATGACGCATTTTTTCTTCATAAAGCAATCCTCTACCAGAAATAATAAAATTAACAGACAGTACAAGGAGAAGCTGGAGTCAGGGTTTTTCACTTTAGCCTACATTAGCATGCATGAGAGGTCCTCTTGCAAACCCATGGTTGAGATGGAATACATTGTACCAACTATAGTATGACCAAAACACTAATTAAAAGGGCAGACATACCATACGACCCCAGCTTTCAGCAAAGCATCCTGCAACTCAGAGGAAACAGAAACATTGGCAATAGTCTGTAGAGCAGCATCAACAGCTGCAGGTACGAGCTCAAGTTCAGTACAGTGTACGATATCTTCAACCAGTCCAGTGTGTTCAAGTATCTCAGCTCTGGCAGCCTCAAATTGACTCAGAACTGAAAAAGTTCGCATGATATTTGTAACAATGATGGCAGACGGTTCATTTCCAGGAGTACTTGGCTGAACAACATACATGCAACGGGAAAGAAGAGTCGCAAGAAGTTGTATTCCGCCATCTCTTACCAGCTCTTCACCATTCAATGAAGAAGATGCACATCTGACCACATGAAAATGCAACAAAGTAGAAGTTAATTTAATGCGTGATGAAACTGGGAAGCATAATGGAGAAGCCAATAAGAATATCCAAAGGATTTTACGTCAGCCAGACAAGCTCTGATGCTGCAACAAGGAGAGGTGCTCTATCTGAGGAAAGAAAATTATTATCATCATTGTCCACAGTAACTGTGCTGAGCAACATAGGATAGCCAGCATACTTGAACGGCTCCAATATGTCTCCATATCTTCTGTATAAAATACACTGTCCCTTCAATAAAAGAAGTAATCTCCAAGGCTGAGGACCTTGCAGCCCTTGCATGGTAGCCTGACATGCAGTCACATAGCAAATTAGAAGAGGGGGGAATATAAAAGGAAGAAAGGAAATGCATAAATAAATAGTTGCTTGCACATGAAAAAGATATATCATTTGGTCAAATATTTCACTGTAACCTCAACTCCATCCCCATGTCCGTTCATAAAAGAAAGGCCAATAATTTGTTTGCACGAGTGATACTTAAATTTCTTAAATTAAACCTTATGACAACAAAACAGGCTTATATAAATTTGAAACTGATGCTAAATTTAGAACAAATATTACTTTACCATTCAGGAAATTTTCAAAAGACTAAACTGTTATCCAAAAATAATCATGACATCTTAAATTTCGAAACATTGATACTACATGCTTTCACAAAAAATTATTTTTAAAAAAAAAAAAAATAATGTAGGAACTTCTGTCTACCTGGAGGCGCTCATAAGCTTTCTGTACAGCAAGGAACTTCTCCCTTCCTTCTGGATTTTTGTCAGGATGATATCTTATGGCAAGTTTCCTGTATTGCCGCTTTAATTTATCTTCATCTATGTTCTCAATTTGCTTGGATAAGCTAGGTACTTCCTCTCCCATCTCTGAAGCACCCTGTCTATTTCCACCCTCAATTGACACATCCTCCAGGGATACTTCTAGGATCTTGCAAGCCTCTTCTTCAGAAAGATCCATGGGTTTCCTAGTCAACTCTTCACGCCACATTACCAGCAATGACTGAAGAAACTCTACATGTTCAACGATTGGCCAATTTGGAAAATGAATCTCGTCACATAGGTTCCTGAGGTAATAACGGTGACACCACATTTCATCTCTCAGCTCTGGGTATGTCACAGGAGGCATAGGGGCATATTCATATAAAGCATGGCAATGCTGTGATAATTTCTGTGGAAAATCACCTAGATGTTGCAAAACCTGGTAAAAGAACAAGGAAGCATGGATTATTTTTTAATTAATTAATTATTATTTACAATTATTTTGAATGGAGAAAGGAAATGGACTATCAATTACACAACACAATTCCTCCATTAGAGGGAGAAAAGGAAAAGAGAGAGAGAGAGAGAGAGAATATCGTATACAAAACCTGATGAATCAGATTTTCTGCCCTCATTTTGTGTGTCCATATAATCTCAGGAGTATCAGAATCAGAGACCATTGCTGCAGCAAATGCTGCCGGACCGCTACGCTCAAGTACATACAACAAAGATTCAGGGAGAAGTCCACCGAGAACACTACGTTTTGCCAGTGGCAACGAAGTTGAAAGGGCAGCCTCTTCACCACCATGAAATGCTTGATGGACATGGGTGACTGCAAAGAGTTGTGCAATCGAAAGTAGATTAGATCCAGGGTAAGCCAGTGCAAAATAAAATGCGCCAGTGCTGTATAGTCGTATCATGGCTTTGGGATTTCGGGTGACGATGGCCTTCAGTAAAGCAGCAGCTGCCTCAACAATACTTGGTTCCCCAGACAGAATAACCTATGTTCAATTGGGAAGAAGAAAACAGAAGTCAAATCACTATATTCTAATATTGAAGTTGTGAAAAGGAGGAAAGACTACATAAACCTACAAGTCTACAAATATCCAAATAGAATCTATCAATTAATAAACGTCTTGAATTTATTAAAAGATAAGGCATTTGGAAAGGTGTGATTAAGTGCTTACAAAATTGGGAATCCAAACAATTAATAAAAGAATCTAATCAAAGTACTTTTGAAGAAGATAAGTTAATCAAATAGTTGCAATATGTCAAAATCTTTTTGATAAGCAGATACATAGACCTCTAACACATTCACGGCAGGAAGCTAGATATTACGAATTTGATCAAAACCTTGACCAAGAATGACTCAATTCAAAATTCCAATTCCCCTCTCAATCCGTCTAAAGCTACTGATTCACTAAAGACATACATACAAGGGCATTACAATTATGCCTCTAGAAACTATATAGAAATCAGTTCGGCCAATTACTAAATGAAACAACATTTTAAATTACCTGTGCAATATGTGGAAGGCAGCGGGGACTTGACAAGATTCGTTTTACTCTGGGAGTTGGAGTAACAATCTCTCCAGCGTCATCCAAATCTGAATGTGCAGATACCATGCTATGCAATATCGATAAAGCTGTGTCCCCTACCTAAATACAATATCCATTGATTAGAAGCATACCCAGGAAAATATAATGAGACAAGAGAAAGGTTTTAAAAAGATGATCTCTGAGGCAAATATTTGCCACAGAAACACTTTCCAGCTGCCAAACGTTGTTAATTTCAGAGACATAACAATAAACAAATCATCATTACAGTCCAATTCCAAACATCCCAAAATTGATAGCTATTAACATATTTTTCCAACTTTCCTCATCCCAGGCTTAATTTAAAGGTATAGAAAACAGCTCACTGAACTGTTTGTAATCCGTTAAGTTGAAAGTTTGGTCTCATGCACAACAGAATAACCTCTGGGGCAGTTTGTCAAGAGGCGTCCATATGAACTAAAAGTGGAGGATATAATTTAAGTCTTACAAAGAGATCAAGCCATCGAACCTTCACAATATATAGGAACAAGAAATCAAACACAATCACATAAATAAGGGGAAAAAATACATGAGCAATCACACAATATGTAGGAAGAAGAAATCAAAAGGCAAAATGTGCATTAAGATTCACATTTTTATATAAATATTATCTTCTATGTGCACCCTGACTTTACCTGAGGTGGGGTAAGGACGGGAACTCTGAGCGCAAGTGCCCAACGGAGCTCACGAATATCTCGCAACTTCTTCCAATCTAGCATCCCAGAAGCCCAACACCTCGTTGTCCAATCAATAGCTTTCTTGTACCATAACCTTCTGATGGCATCTTTTTCCAAAGGTCCAACTTGGTTACCATCTTTGTCAATATACATCCATTCCTTAAGTGGTTCCATGAAAGCTGTAGCGGCAATCAAGTTAGATTGCAATGGAATAGCAGTCCTTTCTGAAGCTTCGTGTACCACTGTAAGAAGATCAACAGCTAATACACAGCCTCCAACTAGAACACAAGCCTCTACATTTGATAAAACCTTCATTAAAGCCTGACATGCAGTAACACACAGTTTAACGTAATTGTTATTGCTAAAATATAATGTTCTATCAAGCGTGCTTTAAATATCAGTTCCATTTATAATAGCCAATTCAATTTAACAACTATACATTAAATTGAAATTTTAAATATAAAAATATATTACATTCATTTTAATATATATATATTAATATAAATATTTTATTTAAAATATACAATTCTATAATCTATTGATATAAATAAAATAAAATAATAAATAATTTGAAATAATAAATAAATTATTCAAATCGTACAATAAAATAAATAGAATATCAAGTTAATTTGATTTTTCACCAAAACTTCTTTAGAAATTAGACGTTCATATAGACGAGAAAATAAAAAAGTATAAAGTATAGATTACTTAACCAAAATAAAATTTTGTTTCTTTCATTTGACCCAAAGCGGCGTTAGCACTGTAAAGATAAAGGTACAAGCTCAGAACTAGTGAACTTCTCCTAGAAGTTCGACACAAAAAAAAAGGTTAACACTGTCCCCTACCCTACCCAGGAAAAAAAAAAGGACAACCAGTCCCACGGGGGGTTTGAAGACGCACAGAAGAAGTTAGGAGTATAAATTCAATATTCACACACCTTAAGAAGTAGAAGGAGTCGGTGTCTCAACGCCTTATCATCTGTCCTATCCAAGAGAACAGTATTGTGCGCTGTACCCTCAAAAGGACCTATAGTCTTGTAATGCTGTTCATATACAATTGCCATTGCCCTTGCACAAAGTTCTCTCACTGATGATCCACCACCTCCTCCAAAACCATCTAACCTACCCATGTCACACCAGTAATCGGATGCACCTAGTTCATCGGGAACAGCTCCATCTACAGTAAGCCCTGTGTCTGCATCGCATAAAAAACGATGGTGAAGTGCTCTAAAGAATGCAACTGGGTCACGCAAGGGGAAGTCTTGTGCCCTGCTACCACTGCTACTCTCGAGCAGCAGACGCAGATAGTATTGACCCACACAAACTTCTTTTGATAAGCTCGGGTAACGAACAGAAAATTCAGAGTAATTCCAAGATATTTGTGGTACACCCTCGAGGCCTGTTATCATTTCCAATGTAGCACCCCCAGGAACAATATCTTCAGTTCGCTCTTTCTCAACATCTAGTTTATGAACTTCAGCTTGTAAAGCTTCTCTCAACTCTTGTCTAGTACGCTCATTCCAGATCAAGTCTGCACGATTGTGATCTAGACCAAAAGCTCGCCAAAACTCAGGCCAGTTACAGAGTAGCCTACCAGACCCTACAGGGGTGTTCTCTACAACAACCTGGGCAGGTGCTGGAACACCCACATTGTGTGAATCAACTGCATTGCAATCAGTACCTACTGAGCTTAAGGAATCAGGTCCCATTGTTTCAGTTGAATTTGTTGACGGTGCAATAACTGAAGCAGAAAAATTTGAATGCCCGTTTTGAGCTGTTTCTGCAGAGGATCCATTGGTCAAATTTTCACTAGTGTGAACAATTGGAGTTTGAATACTTGAAGGCTGTCCGAAGTTTGGGTCAAGCACAGATCTATTATAGCTGTCTGAACCTTTTACCATAGCAGCTCCTGTCTGTCTACTTGAATCGGCAACATCAAGATTATTAACTGAAGGGAAGGATTGCTCTTGAGATGTTAATCCTCTCCCCATGCGACTTTTCCTCTGTTGTAGTAAACGCCTTTTCCTTTTCCCAGTTGATGACTCTTGGTTTATGTCTTCAGATAAAATTCCATCAGAACGTGTGTGCAAATAAGCAACAAGTCCAGGAGGCAAAACTCGAGACAGCAGCTCCAGGGCTGGTTGGTAGGAATCTGCCCAGAGAGCAACAAGTTGACGACTAACTTCACGGCGCTCACCAGCAGGAAGGAAAAATGCATGCAGTAAATGCCTTAACAAAGCACCATCCCGCAAAGCAGCATCGCGCATGGACTCCGCAGCAATGGCATCTTCTTCTGCAATTGTTCGCATAATCACAGCTACTGTTTCTCTAACACTTTCAGCAGGATGACCAAACAGTGCAAACAAGCGACGCTTCAGTCCAGCTACTTGGCGTAACAACTCAACAAAAACAGTATATTGAGTAGTTTCCCCATGAGGTTCACAAATCATAGCCTCAAGGACTTCAACAACAGCCATTGACAGTAATGGTGATACTGACATGGGCTTTAGTCTGTTCACAAGAATAATAACATAGCCATGACTAGCAAACAATACTGACTTGGTATGCATGATTGTGGCATGCCATTCTCCCTTAGAATCTGATGCAGTATTTGTATCACCGGGACCACCACCAATGAGTACTGCAACAAGCCCTGCAGCCTCAGCAGCTACACCCTCTGAACCATTTCTGAGTAAACCCATTATCCTTCCAACTGCCGCAGGAAATGACATTACATGTGAAGCTGCACTTCTTGAAGCAAGCAATCTACGTAAACATGCAAGGAATCCCATCATTGTAGCTGCAGCTTTTGGCGAAGGAGGTGGCAAAGGAGGAGACTCTGGAGGAAGATTTGGAGTAGCAGGAAGCATGGTAATCAATGCCATCAATGTAACCTCTGGTACTTCAATATTTGGAGGCACTCCACCATAAGGTATACAGGCATTGAACTCCCTTATTCTGCGCCATAGTTTAGCTCTTGATCCAGGAATAGAACCACCTTCTGCTACAGCATCTTTGGCAGCTGCTGCTAAGTGCTTCAAATGCATAGATGCACTTTCTGTATAAGCAACAGGCTGTTGTTGACCATGTTGCAAATAAACTCTCCCACAGGGAGGATCAATACGATGACCCGGCATTGTCAGCCTTGGTAATATGGTTACTGCAAACTGGCCCTGCAAAAAATTAATGCCAGAAGTCAAACATATATTTGGACTCTCCAATAAGGTACATGATACCAACAGTTTTAGGACTAGGTTTAACAGTCAAAAAATAGATATAACCCATCATGTTTCAATCTACAAGTACCGTTACAAAGCTAGTCTTAACCCGCATAAGATAGATCTACCTACTTCAGTTTGCAAGACATCGCGAACTGCTGCAAGTAAGCTATCACGAGACGTGCTTGCATAAACCTGTAATTCATACATATGCATCAGAAAATTTATAGAATAGTACGCCAAAATCCAGAGTAGCATAATAAATGCTTACATGGATGGGGTATCCATCACTGAATTCGATTGCAAACATCTGGGGCTCTTCAGCAAATCGAACAAGAGCACTCACAGAAGATAAAGGACGAACAATAACAGCCTGCATACATCTAGTAAAATTCTCAACATTTGACAAAACTCTTCTCAGCAACAATCAGTTAGCACGGACATATACATGTATTACCATACAACTTGTTTGTGCTAGATACACATAAAAAATACAGATACTATCAAGGAACACATAATTGTGCATGTGCATGAGACAGATGCACAAAATCTGCAAAATTATTGTATCATCTTTTTAAGTTTACTTTACCCCACAATGATATTATTTGCTTTATGTTATCAGTTAAATGTAGAGGCCTATAAATTCAGGAAATCAGTGGCTAGCCCTTGATTTCTTATCAAGACCTCTATCTGCGCCAAATGTCAAAATATACTTGTCAATTATGTTAATCTTCGATTTATCATGCAAGACCTCAGAATATGCATGCATCAGCAAATCTCTTTAGCAAGCCAACTAAAAGGAAACAAACTTGCAATGTCTATTATTTTGAGGCATCTGAACTATCTTATTCACTTAATAAATGCGTCACTTACTTCATAATTCTCAGGACGCCTTTCAACAAGTGAAACCTTTGTAAGAATGAGTTGACGAAATACAGCATCACCATGCTCCCCAAGCCCTCCTTTTGGCCCAACTCCTAAGCTCAACCCTGGAACATTTAAAGTTCCATGTGCAGCAGATCGCAACCTTGTTACAGACCAACCCCCCAGAGGGGTATCTTCTGCTCCAACCGCCTCTTTTGCTGTATCATAGTTATTTAGATAAGGTTCAAAAATTAATTTTGCATAGGCGAATAACCCAATACATGAACACAACCAATTTGGAAAGAGGACGTAGCAGAGGTTTTTATAACTAACTACCTCTTCGTTTTATATATTCAGAGATGGTAACGGTTTGGGAATGCTCCAGAGACAGGGTCAGCCCAACTGTCGATTTTGCAGTTTTTGTCTGCAATAAATTTGCAAAATATTACTGTTGTTGGTATTAAAATTGCAAGAAATGTTGCCTAGTTATACAAATGGCAGAGAAACCATCCAACAATAGCTTACTTCAGTGCCAAAAGGTCACCTTATTCAAAATGCCGATGAAGTATCTAAAAGTTTTCGGATGCTAGCCATACCAAATTTGTGATGATAGCAGAGGTGGTTGTCCCAGAAGCAGCTTGGAAAGCTTTAGATTTTCTTCCATATAAGGGGCAGAGAACAAAACTACTCGCACTATCAACATTTTTCTTCCCGTAACCATCAGATAGAAGAATAATTGCAGGGGAAGCCATGTCTCTAAAATCCAAGCACCATCGAAGGTCTCCAGATTTTGTCTCAATAAGCTCAATCCCAACATAAGTTACTTTTAATTTCTGTAGAATCACCAATCAACCAATTTAGTAATTTTATGCCAAATAATGATATAAACGCCAGCAGGTCTCTCAGCGGCGCAGCACTAATTCTAATTGAAAAGCCAGTTAAGCTGCCTCACAGAAACCTTTCTTATAACACGTATAAACGGTGATAAACTATCCTAGTGAATTACAGCTAGCGGAACACTTAAAAAGAAAGCTGAAGCAAAGTAACTTACCAAAGGAACCCACTCAGAGCGTCTTCGTCTGAGATGTAGAACTGGGAATTCAGCTACTGGCCCCAACCTATTCCACCTTATTCGATGCAATTCGGTCAAGATGCTCGCCCTGTACCTCGAAGAGAACTTTATTGATTTGAATTTGCCGCGGCCGTCAGTCCGCACGTTCATACTAAACTCAATTGAATTCTCATCACGCCCCAGAATTGGCGCGGCTGCCTCAAAATCACTTGCCACGTCGTAGGAATTCGTCACCGCCAGCGTGGACGGATCCAAAGTGATAATGGCAACACTGGAAATGCAGAGTATCCTTTTGTAGCGGCCGCGCCATGAGTGCTTGACCACCATATAGCGAGCCAAGTACTCGGGTTCTTCCAAGGGTGGAGGAGCATTATTGGGAGCAGAACTGGTGGAGTTTTCCATGATGACTGGTGGCGGTTGTGGCACGGAGCGATTAAGATCCGATGCGTAACGGCTCACAGATTCAACCTGTGGAAGATACGCGAGAGTGTGTATACGAGATGCATTGTTATTAAAGCGGAGAAAGAACCAGAGTCCCTCAGACGATGAAGCCGCCGCCGGGCTCCGGTGGGACTGAGACTGATTCGCCCCCAGTTCTAACACTTAGGTTATGAATTTCATTCAAATGTTTAACGATTAATCAAACCCTAACTACGCTAAATTTGTTCATCAAATGTAAAATTGATTTTAATTTCAATTTTTGGAAAAATAAGCGGGATTAAACATCTATGATTGAATCTGCATGTGATCAAATTAATTCGGGAAAAAAAGATCGCATTGAAGTAGCACAAGGGTGTGAAAGAGCGGAAGCCAGGAGAAGCGGGTAGAGGCGTAGCCGTCTGACCACTTTCGGTTGTCACGGCGAAGCCTTTGCGACTCGTTTGTGACTGATCAAGATGACGTGGCGAGTTATGATTTGCACATCTCCTAATTAACATTCACTCCCCCGCCTCATGCTGGTGTGACCTGGACAGGAAGGTGCCTCCTCATAATTTGTTCACTCAGTTTCATGGTCTATTTTTGTCATCATGTTAGCAGTTCAAATATAAATATAAATACAAATATATAATATAACAAATAAAATATGCATATCTTTTTCATCATATAATTTTCCAAAGAGAAAGAGCATATTCTATGCCAAAAAAAATTGTCATAATTTTAAAAGTTTAAATAATCATACGTGTACTTTCTTTTTGAAGAAATTGCCAATGCCAAAAAATTTTGTTTAATTTATTAAAAATAACAACTCCATCTTCAAGATGTATATATCTCACCTTTTTCTTAAAATTAAATATCAAACATTAAATTTTCGAATTCTAAACATAATTTCGGGGGTATTTAATAGTCTATAAAATATCTAAAATCTCTTCCCTGGTCAACTTCACCATTTAATAAATTGAAAAACAAATACTTTCATCAAATAAAAAAAAAAAAAAAACTTTTTTCCAAGTGTTAACTATTAGATCACGTTGCTGTTAAAAAAAACTATTAGATCACGTTGATTTATTTATGAAAATTTGATTCAGACCCCACCTTATATGTTCCTATCATTGCACATAGAATCCAAAATTTTGTTGACTTAGAATATACAATCAATGAAATATGTATCGACAGGTTGATCAACTTCCGGTAGAACAGAAGCATTATTGATAACCTAGTAACGCACCCAAACTCAAGGTCGTTCAGTAGCTCTGGTGACTGACCTTCTTGGACAAGCCACACATACCACATTGCCGTAAAACCCATCTCTCAATGCTGGGTTTCTAAGTTTCAGTCGTGAATTGACTGAAAATGTCAGCCATGAATGTGCCAGATACAGTGATTAATGCCATGAATGAGACGTGGCTGGTTATGGATTTACAGTACTGACCTAACACACATGTATGTATCAACACGGACTAACATGCGAAAGAAGGAAGTATGGGGCTCGACAACTTGGAATTCTAGACTAGGCATTTAGGTTTCATGAGATTGGGAGAAAGATGAACAACATATTTTCCTATTCCCCCGAGATAAAAGTAAAATTAGCTTGCTCAAAGTCGACTTATCTAAATAACTAACTGCCCATGTTTATTTTGCATTTGCAAAATAAAGAACGAGCATATGCTCCTGTAGGGGCAAAAAAGGAAACAGCAGAGAGAAGATACATATAATATTGGCCAGCCAGTTTACCGCACTGGCTGCTGATTGTAGTGCGTTTTCTCTTTTTTCTTGGCAGCAGCAAGCCTTGCATTTCTTGCAGCAGCCTCACTAGCAGCAGCGCGTGCGGCAGCATCCATCTCCTTGCTGGACTTTTTCTTCTTCATTGAAACAACTTTCTTGAGCCGCTCTTTAACATCAATTCCAGATGCATCCTCTTCCTTCTCAGTGCCAGCAGTTTCAGAAGTTGCGTTTCCAACATCTGCACCATCAACCTGATCTTGTGATTCTTTCTGCTCCCTTGAAGTTTTATCCTTCTTCTTCTTCTTTTTTGTAGATTTGCTCTCCCCAGTAGCATTCTCCTTTTTTCCCACATCACCATTGCGAACTTCTTCTCTTTTTTCCGTTCCTGATTTTTTAATCACAAGAGAAAAAAAAAAAAAAAAATTAAGAGCGTATTGACCAAATAATCAGCCATTTTAGCAGGACTAGGATTGATATAGTTTGTATATATATGGAGTGAATATCCACAAGTAGACACTGAAATAATTCATATAATGTCGAAGTATTAGTAGCAAGTCTTTTAACTATTTGTATGAGAAATTAATGACAAGAACAGGAATTCCATTTTACAACTCTCCTATAGTTCTCAAGTACTTAGACTTAAACAAGAAAAGCCTCTTTTTGGGGAATCACCAATCAAATTTGACTTAGCTCTGTATTGCATTTGAAGAACCAAAATATTAAAAATAGTTTTTACTTTATTATTATAAGTGCTACTCTACCGTGGGAATCATCCTGGCTACTGGGTTCCTTTTGTAATCCTAGCTCAGCCAGGACAGCTTCAAGCTCTTCAAGCTCTTTTTTCTTCAGTTCCTTCTTAGAAAGCTGCCTCTCATTATCTCTGGTTGCAACAGAGGGTTCAGGAGGCCTTTTAAGAACAGGTTCAGCTTCTACCAGCACCTCTGGTTCATTTTCATGCTCCTCCTCAACATCATCCTCAGCGTCATCAACACCTTCTTCCTCACTCTCACTTTCCTGGTTTCCAACATTAAACCAAATCTACCAGTTATAATTATAAAATGGGTAATTGAATGATGATTCCAAGAACTATAAAACCCATCAAGAGAGTGAAACATACACACACAGACAGTGTTCACATGCACATTGAGAGGATGGGCGAGAAAACTATAGTTTAGGCGTGTCTAGTTATTAATTCAAAAAGAAGAAAGGAATTCTCAGACTTTGATCTTTATGGACAGGGAAGAGCAACCTCTTCAAGTAAACCTCAGCTGATGTTAGATTTACCACTATTGATGGATAATGTTTCATACATCTTTGTCATTTAACTTTCCGTGTTAGCATGTCTTCCTGAATTGACATAAATGCACATAAAATACTTTTCCCTATTCTCTCTCTCTCAATGACTCAAAAAACAAGAGCAGGGGATATTACCTTAGACAAAGAGCATTTATGTTGTAAATCAAAGTTCTATTTATTTATTTGCATGACAGTTGAGGTGTCTTTCTCCTTCTGTATAAGGAAAAACTTCCCCAGCATTATTTTCCTTACACATTTTACACTACTGCTATCTGGCCTAGATAACCTAAGAACAACAAACGCATTTTTTGTCATGTAACAGGACAATGGATAACAACTGAAGCAGGCAATAAGCTACCTGCCAAATCACTAGGTTAAAGTAAATATTCGCCAACCTTCAGTCACTCTTGATAATCATAATTTTACTGGTCATCAGCATCTCATAATGAAAATGAAAACATTTTACTTCAACTTCTAGAGCACGTGAAATTTTTCAAAGACAGGGAATGGAGGGGGAAAATGTTTTCATATCTTACAGAACTAGCTAGTAGATAAAAGATAATTCTTAGGCCACAGAGCTCATGTGTCCTTTTAGTTTGACAGTTTTCGGGTCAATTTTTTTCCTGATTCATCTGTGGAACATCTCAAGCAAAAGCAAGGAAGCACAGACGCCACAAAATATTATAGTGTGTGAAACCATTCTATATTCTACAAAAACATATTTTCCCTTAAAGATATAATTCCACCCAATTTCATTCACCACTACTGCCCAGGAAAAAAAAACAACAACAACAACAATCAGATCGAACCAATCAGAGTTTCTAACTGATTGTTTGCCCTTTATCGACATCATATGCTGTTTAGAGCAGCAGAGTGCAATCTAACTTTCATCAAGAGCTGCATCCTACATGCTGTTAACGATTAGCTTTTATCAGATTTGTTCAGAATCATTCACAATGGACTTTCAGAAATGGTGGCATCAACTGGCGCACCCAAAAAATCAATACGCTTACCTCCATAGCGACCTCATTTTCTTTCACGGTTTGGGAATTGGTAGATTCAGCAGGTGCAACCCAAACGGATTCAGGCGGAGCCGTGGTGGCATAATAGTCATCATCATCTTCATCATCGACATCAGCCCACGACTTCGACGTCAGAGGAGCTGGAGCCCAAAAAACCTCTTTCTTCTCTGGCGCTTTATTGGCTGCGCCTTTGCTCTTGGACGAACCCTGCTCCTTCTCAGACTTCTTCTTTTTCTTTTTCAAGCTCCCGAGTGCAGCAAAAACGTTGGTGCTGTTTATCACGGGGGCCTCCTCCCTCCTGCTCCCACCTCCCACCATTTCCAATCCCAGCAAATAACAACCTCAAACTCGTTGTCAAAAGCTCTATCTACCTCTAGTTATCAGATTCCTGCAGTATAATCACAATTCACGACAAAACTAATGGAGAAGAAAAGTTTCAGTGAGGGGGCAAGATCGGAAACGTGAAAATTAAGATACAAATTTAGGGTTTTCACAGGAGGCGAAGGAGAAGATGATCTGAAAAGCTCTGGGTACGAAGAAGGTGGATGAGGCAAAGACCAAGTGTCACATCAAAGGATAACGTAGCTGACGAGTACGAGCTTGGGCGTGAGGCGGGGTTTCAGAAATGATGAAATCTCTCTAACATGTCTGGCTATTTATATTACTTTCTGCGAGCATGAATATTCGGGTGCGGTCTAGTCTAGTTTGTGTGGGCTCTGAGCCTCAAGTGAACGCCGTAACTGACCAAGGGTTTTCCTTCACTTTACTGCCAAAACGAGGAAGACGGAAAAAAAAAAAACCACCCTCGTGTATATCGTTTTTACCAATTTTGTCTACTTACACTTTATTTTTGGTGGGTTCTTAATCTATCTTTTTTAAGTAAATAAGGGTAAAACCGCAAGATACGAAAAGTTTCCTTCTGAAATTTTTTTATTTTAAATAATTAAATAATCATTAGTTTATGGAGTTTTTCTATTTTTGTGGACTTTGCCCAAAATTATTACATAATCCAACAACAACGATGATAGATTCATTGGGTACTTTTTTTTTTTTATTCTTTCTTCTTTTTTTTTTAAAAAAAAAAAATTTTAAAATCATCAAGTAGGTATTTCGCGGTGGAGGTAGGTAGGAGCTTTTCGTGTGGGTCCCCATAGTTCTGGCATCTGGCGGTTCACAATATTCCTGTGCTGTATGAAGCATGAGGTGAAAAAACACAAGCTTGGGCAAAATGGGAGGCCACCTAGCTGGCATGCATGAATATGCCAAATATTCTGTTTATGAAGCTTCCCTTTCCGCCTTCCTTGTTTCCTTCTGCTGTTCGTCATATTCACTTCGCTAGCCAGTACCTTGTATTACTCGTTGTATATATCATGGAAATAATAATGAAAGATATCAATAACAAACAATATCCACGCCAAGATGCACTGCACTAAAATATACAACGAAGGAATCATCATTTTCTTGGGCTATTGATACAAAGCAATCTGATTACCAGAAAAAGCATCTATCTGTAATCAATTTCAACAACCAAAATCTAACTGAAACGAAGAAACTAATCAAGATGAAGCAGGGGAAGTGGAGTTATCAAAAGTTGTTCCCACGTGTTGAATGACAAAGCCATAGATCTTCCTCTTCAACTTTTCAATCTTCTCCGTTAGCAATTCATCCTCTTTAGAAACCACACGGTCTAGCCAGTCATTAACTCGCTTCAAATGAGATAAAACTACAGCAATGGCACCACCATCCAGAGGTAACGTTTTCTTCCCATCAGCATTACACTCTCCAAATACTTTGAATCCTGCTTCTAGGGATTCCTCAACAAAACGTAGAAACCACATTTGCATCTCAGACAGCAAATTTTTTCCAAGCTCTACTGTTTCTTTCATTCCATTACCTCTTGTCCAAGCCCCATGACTAGCACTGGATTGTGACCATGAAGCAACATTCAGATGGTTCTTGGCTGCAAGAGATTGTCTTTTTGACAAACTCTTCTGCGGTAATGATGGATGATCAGTGTCACCGCCAATAAGAAGAGAAACTATCTGAAGATCAGTGGCTAAGGCAGCTTCAACCCAGAGAGAGAGCGATTTTGATTGTTCTGTTGGGTTGCTGTCATCAGGTGTCTCAGAATTGTGACTGTTGGAGATTGATTCAGCCATCGCGGTTGATCTTTTAACATCATCGTAGATCACAAAAAATCTGTCTATAGTTGGTAAAGGATTTCTAGCCTTGCATGCCGAACAAAGTTCTGAAAACATGCTGTAGTAGGCAGAATCAAACAAATGAAAATATTAACCACGTAAGCCATAACAATAGAGTAAAATATGTGCATAAAATAAAACTAGATCTTTCCTATCTGTAGTTTACAACCTTGGTAATAGAACGGAAAGCTGGAATATGTTAAACTTGAAAATTTGGCCTCAAATTGATCCCTCGCTTTAAGTCTTTACTGATGCAGTGACTCTTTTCAATGCATTTACTTTCAAAATGAAAAAAGGAAAAAGGAAGCAGTAATCATACCTTAAATTTCTTACAATGCACTCGGTAGCATTGGCCTCCTCTAGTGCTTCAGCAGCAGCTGCAGAAGCAATAGCTTTCCTTTGCATCGCCTCCTGAATTTAGTTAGACAAAGGGAAATTTCAACATTAGTCTTCAAATTGAAGTGTGACCAATCCAATGCCGTGCAATTACTCAATTATTTTCGTGGTCCTAGGAATCATATGTAAATCTCATCCCCTTCGTGCCTACGTAAATTATGATAACTAGAAGGCATTAATAAATTTCCAAAATTTAATCGTACCTTTCCAAGCTTGGCAAGGTTCGTAGAGACTGCATCAAATGGAACACTACCATCAGTCCATTTCTTTTCGTAAACGGTGATACCTAGATCTGAAAAGTTCGGTTTCTCTTGGGCAATAACTCTTTCAGGAGAACAAGATTTAGTTTTCTCGCTGCTTGAAGATTCATTGCCGCTGGATTTTTGACCATTAGCATCGCTTAATCGCCTTGAGATAGCAGCCTGGGGAATAGCCTCACTGTCAGATAAAGCTTACTAAAGGATAAAAAGCAATGGTATATTATCAAACGAAAATAGGAAAAAAGGAACGAGCAGACATAATTAGGATGCATTTTACAGTATTGTGGTTTTCCCTCTGATTTACTTGGTAATGTTTATACTACTTAGCTTATTTCCAAAATCTATTCTATTCGTCAACAGATTTTAATGAGGATACCATCACATAAGAATCTAAGTTTTATTACCTGAGTACGCAAAATTGCTTGTGCATCCAGCTTACTTTTAGGCACACCCTTTTCTTTCTGTTCAGTTGGGGCTACTGGAGCTGTTTGCTCATCCCAGTTCTTCCTGGAAGTTTTTGCAGACCCAACAAGGGCATCTGACACCTTCGAAATTCCAGCAACAATAGTTGCCATCTTCTTCTTACTTGCAGAATCCGCAGCACTTGTCATCATAGGTGAAAACTTAAGAACCCCAGACAACCTCCTCCCAGGAGAAAGGGAAGCCCTTCGTGGGTTTGGTGAGGCTTGTTTCCGCCCATTTGGAGATGGCTGTCTATACCTTGACGGTACAATAATCGCAGGCTCTCTAGACACCTTCCGGTTTTCATCTCGAGATGCAGCTAAGCTTGGAACAACACACTTAGAGGGCACAGGGGATGCTGACCTCTTTACTTTCCCCGCCGGTGATGGATCTCTTTCCACCGTTGTGATATTCTTCTTCCCTGCCGATACTGGCCTTTTAGCAGTTGCCGGAGATGAAAACCTTTGGGGCTTGTTCGAAACCATGATTTCATCAGCATTCCCCGCACTAATCGCAGGTAGATTATCTCGAGGTGCAAGAGGCTGCCTTAATTTAGCCTTTTCAACTTTCTGCTCTACCTTCGATTCCTTACTTTCACTTCGAGCTTGGTCAAGTTTATTCCTTGACAGGTACATAGCGATTGGGTCTGCGGACTGATCCGAATCTGAGGCGGGTTGAATAACGAATTCGCGCTTGGAAGCTGAAATCCTCGCGATGAGGGGTTCAGGACTTCCAACAAACGAGTGGCGTCCCGCAATTGGGCGGATGCCACAGACGCATGGAAAAGGCGAATCAAACTCGAAACGGTCAACATAGACGAATTGGCCGAGCTGTAACCGATTGGTGAGGATGAGCTCGTTGTCGCGTTCAGAGAGCGAGACATAAGTAGAGTTGAGAGAATCTGATAGCTGAACATAGAAGCCATGGTTCGGCCAGAGGTCGGAACCAGCGAGAGCAGGAACTATACCTATGACTTGGAGAAGAGCAGAACGGTGGTCGCCGGTGACCCGGGTACTGGAGTTCATGCCCTGCAATAGTTTCAGTAGAATTCCTGGGGTGAGAGAAGCCATGGTTGGGTGCTTCTGTCTGTGTAGTGTCGGAGAGAAGCACGGGGTGAAGTGGCTCAAGTACTAGACACTCTAGGGATTCGTCCGTTACATAGTTTAAATTCAAATGCCCGCTGATACCATTTATTTGAATCCAGGTTCCCATACGTTACCGTTATCTTATCACGAAAGATGGTAACAGCAACGGGATAATGCAAATGAAGGTCTTGAACCTCTATTCACAGTGGACAACCTGTCCACGTTTGATGCCTTCACTAGCATTGTTGACTAAACGTAAATAATCACTTGAGATGAGCACGCCGTAAAAAATCACTGGATATAATGTCCCCGTGTAATTTTTCTTTCCTTTTTTTTTTTTTTTTTGTTCTTCTGTTTCATTGGGATGCTTTTTTTTTCTTTATTTTTATATGATATTTTATTATGTTTCTTTCTCAAAAATTTTAATTTGTCTGGAAATGCCCTTATTCTTCATCATGTTTTGTGACTATGATTTGTGGGTATTAAAATCCATAGTCTATTATCTCAGGCAAGGGGCATCGAATCACTAGCAATTGCAACTGGGTCAATACACTCCCGCTTGAGCATATGTTTTAAACCTTCCACGGACCAATATTAGGATAATGAATCATTACAACAAAACATTTTCGACATACTAGTAACAAGAAACGCCTTCATTTCTCATATTTCTCATGATATGAGACTCAGTAGTTCTTGGATTTAATTTGCTTAAAATTAGGGTTACTATAATTCTACAATCCCATAAATACTTTCAAGACTCCCGCAAATACAATTATGAGCACAACCAAAATTGAGAGCTTAATGCCTTGAAAGCATTGCAAGCTAGCCACTTAATCTGACATGATGTTTCAAAACAAGCCAAGCTATCTTCTGTGCTTAATTATGCTTGCCTTTGGTCAGATGGGAAATGGTATAGAATCTGCCCAAGCACAAAACTACTATCTCGTCCAACCCTGAGACGATGGTATTAAATCAGCAGAATAAGTGAGCATAATGCCTAATGAGTATGAGTATCTTCTATAAAGCATGCTTCTGGCAATCTGAAGCTTAAACAAAACATTGCCTGCATGATGAAGAAAACAATCAGTGGATAACTGAGCATATTACATGTACCAAACAATCATAATAGTTATACCTTGTTCGGAGCCACATCCCTAACTCTATGAAATATTGGGTCTTGTATACGAGCATTTAAAGCGGACTCTGCCACCTGCATAATAAAGTTCAATAAACCATTTGAACAAATCATATAGTACATCTTGAAAGTCCGCTAGAATTACTATTTATATTAAACTTAAGGACCGGCTAAGCAGGTAACAGACAAAGTTGCTATAAATTATAATCACCGTCCTATCTCAACTAGCTTACAGAAGACCAAATGCCTAAGCCATCAGAACTGGTAGAGGGTCCTAAATACCACAAATCCATGAAGTTGCTGATATTCTAACTAGATCATATATATAAAAAGGAAACATGAAATGAATACCATCTGGCAGTACTTAGAGCAGAATGAACTTACAGCCGTAATAGACTCCGGTGTTTCAGATGCCCTAATAAAGCCATAGCAGTGGATCCATGGTAGCTGTCCTTTCCAATATTCCCTCTTTAATAATCCCCTGAATACATCTGTCAGGTTATATATATAGTTAGATATCTGCCTACATTTTTTTTTTCAATCACTAGTCACTACTGAAGAAAGAGTCTAGTAAAAGAGCATTTATATATTAATCAATAATACAGGACTAGAAACTCGCACACCAAACACAAGACAAGCTGATAAGAAAGAAGAACATGCGTAAATCTTGGTCTAGACTAATGATGGCTAGTTCATTACACATGTGTAAGGTTAGACCTTAGCAAAGTAGCCAAAGGATCCACCCCTCATGATTCATACTAATACTGAATACAGAAACCATACAAGTCAGTTAAGAGAAGACGAGTTGAAATTGCCTACAGTTCTTAACATCCTAGGCAAAGGAAATATTAAAAACACCTAATAAATGAAAAGGAATCCATTCCTTAAGATTATAAATTGCTTACTGATTTCTAACTGATTTCTAAGAGAAAATTGCCATGTCAAGTGGCATTAATACCTAAAAACTGAATAGCAGATGCAGGTAGATTCATTATCACATGGTCAATATGCTCCCATGTCTTGGTACTGGAGATCTCAGAGCCTCCCATTCTCTTGTTTGTTTTTCTTTTCTTCCCACGAACTTCAGATTCAGGGATATCAGTGCACTGGGCCTTTCCATTTTCTGCAAAATAAAAGCAATTGTAAAATGTACTTTCAGCCATACAGAAAATAGTTGCTTATACTGTGCTATTTTTTCAAGGAAAGAGGGAGGCTGTTAGACAAGAAAGTTTTATACTGTAATCTTGGTATACCTCCTTCAGAACTAATTGAAGGCCTTTTAACAGAAGTAACAGAAATAGCAGCTTGCCCAGTTGAACCTTGTACATCCTCCATGCTAGTGTCAATTCTGTTATGTAGGTCTGCCTTATCAACTGTAATAGACATATTGCCAATAAGAACCATGTTTTCATATCACCATCATAGCTAAATGAAGTTATTTATCACAATGATATTACCAGCTACCCCCTCAATTTCTGAATTTGACTCAGCATTGTCATGTATCTCAGATGCATCACAAGCCTTCGGCATGGGGACATTAGATTCGGTTTTAATTTCAGAATCTGGCACTTCCATTAATTGGGAGATGAATTTTCTTGCATCCAAGTTGTATGCACAAATGTGATCATCAACTTTGTTGATTTTTGCATTAATCCTCAGATAGTTAATGCTATCTGGATTTAAGTCATTTGCATACACTATGCATCCTTTTTGTGCTGCAGGAACAGCAAAAGGACCAATACCAGCAAACATGTCACAAACGATCTCCCCAGCTCGGAACTGAGAAACCAACCTTTTGTGTTCATGTTCCAATCTGGAATTCCAATAAACTATGCTGTAATCAAGCCTAAAAGTTGCCCCATATTGCTTCACTTCTGTAACCATATCATGCTCTCCTGCTAAAGTTTCAAACTCTGGAACACGAAATTCATTTGTAATAGTTCCAACTTTATTAACGACAGTTTTGATTCTTGGATAATTTTTCTGCATGCGGTTAGAACATGAAAAGTTAATAGAAGGAAAATGCGTACTAAAGCATACTTCAAATTGATAGAATTCAATTTCTGTATCTTGACAGGAAAATGTATGTAGTGAGGGACATGTCATTCAAACATCAAACACACAACTGGGAAACTTCTAGATGGTTCCTCGGTTCAGAGTCTTGCCAGTAAAAACTTTAATCAAGTGAAAATCCTATGAATTACAAAGGTGCTCATCCTTTATGATATAATAATTGCAGCATAAATAATGCATCTAGTAGCAGCAAATACAATATACAAACAGAAAAACATATACTTGAACCAGAAATAGTCAAACTTACATCATAAATAACCTTCGCAATAACTTCCTTGTAGGGAAGTAATTCATCGTGTAGGTTTAAATGGGCAATATGACCTGTAGCAGTATGATAATGTTAGTTTATCACCACTTACGGAACAAAGAAAACCTGAGAACAAATAAATTTAATTAGCTGACAACCCCTCATAAGAGGAACAGAAGAGAAATAATAAAGTGTGTACCAAATTAATCACAAAAGGCACATTTAAATAATTAAAACGGCATAAAAAATCCAAAAATGCAAAATCTAGAATGGGTGAAACATTACAGGTTGATACCTCACAAAATGAACTAAATACTTAACTATGGTTTCAAAAGATGAAGGCACCTCCACCCAGGAGGCAGTATCTGCTTCAGCACATGATCTACAAACACAATAATTGGCCAGAAAAGTTTTAAACATTAGTTGGAAGAGCATAAGCATTTTGCATGTTACAAATGAATCATTATAGAAAATACAATCAGGCAATTTAACAAGAAGTCCTGCGAAATGATCTGATGATTCTGACACAAATTTAGATTAGTGTCACTATAATAAAATATTATTACAACATTCCCTTTTCTTTTTGTGGGGTTGGGCGGAGCGAGAGAGAGGGGGAAGGTGGGATAGGGAAAGTTGTTGAGAGGCAGTATTCTTCAAGAGAACAGTGCACTGACCTGCACTCCAATAAGAATATCCTAGCGTCAATGAATATGGTAAGACCTCAATCTTACACAAACCCTTTAGCGCATCAAGCTTTTCTTCTGGCATATCTGATAGATCTGCGCCATATCCACAATTAAAACAGAGACATGAATCTATTATAAATTACAAAACAAAATTAATAGGTCAGGATACTCGAGAATAAGAAGTTAAGGCAAATCAGAAAACCTCATTCAAAATTTTAAAGCAAGCATATAAATGAAACAGATACTTGACAAGACTAAAGAGATAATAATTCTTAGAATAAATCCAATGGAACACAAGACTTAGTTTCAGCAGAGTCCAAATATCCTGCCACTGTATGAGACCAAAAAAAAAACTTAAAGAACGTCTGGAAAATAAAACGCACAACGTCATGAAGTACATCTACAAAATACTTATACAGTTACACCCAAAAAAATTTGGAGGGCTTTCTAAATGTTCTACTTCAATGTAATATCTTCACTACTAAACATCTAAGCATTATCCAAAAGGGTCCCGTAAGTGAAACCAATGCATCCAGAAATTCATACCTTGATTCTGAACTTTCTCAGATAGTATAAGATAACGGTTTTTCTCGCATGTTGGATCCTCTGTGATTGGTCTAACTCGGGGCTTGTCAAGCAAGTAACTGCACAAATAAAATACCAACGATAAACTAGAAATAGAAAAGAAGTAAACGCACGAGCACTCACATACACCAACACATAGAACAAATAAAACAAATATGACAGAGACAGAATTGGCTACCCATTGAGTATCCGAGTAGCAACCATACACAGTTGGCAAGGTATTCGAAGCGCCCACAATTTCAAATGCACGTCAAACTTACTCTCGTCCAACATGGCATAAATGTAGATCAAGCTAAGCTCTGTGAAGCGTTCCAAAGTCTCTGAAGCCGAAAGAGCAAAGAAAAGCTGGAACTATAGATACCAGGGTTGAAAGATATTGGAAGCTTCTATGGGAACAGTTTCGGGAAGCAGCGCAACTAACTGAAGATGGTGCACGATAATAGAATACGAGGGTTCAACGCAGCGCCAGAATAGACTGCAAAATGGTCCAAATCGCTTCTTCCGGCGAGGTTTAGTTGGAGGCGTGGATTAGGCGCATTTGCCCGATCCGTTTTGTTGATCCAATTTCAGTTTTCGGGCTGGATTTGATTTGATCAGATCCGTGAAAGGCTGAATCTCAACCCGGCCATGATGGGCCTTAATGTAATCTTTACGCAACATAGGTCGGCCCCGTAATGAGAATAGGGGCCACCCCAATAGTTTTTTTTTTTTTTCATAAATGAAAATTTCCTGAATGACACTATGCTCAATCTATTATTGCACAAAAATAGAATGTGTTTTTTGAAGGCTTAAACTCAAATTCTACTACTTAATTTATGTGTTTGATAGTAAAATAAAATGTAATTTAGATATTAGAAAAAAAAAAAAAGAACTCGATAAGTCCTAAATAGTCAATACAACACTATCATTTATGTACATAAATCCACAATATTATTGAACTTTCTTGTGTAGTTTAACCTGGGTTTCCACATGCTGTGAGAGCCCCCATGATCAATGATCAGCAGCTTTGTTTGACTCCATTATATTCCTCTTTAATTATGATAGCCAAATATAGGAACGGACGAGCTTGTACTTTACCCACCCATAGAAATTGAACGAATTTTTTTATTTAAAAAGGCATGTTAGGAATTCTGTTTAAATCGTTTGTAAGTTTTTGTTTTGAAGTAACTTGTGTATGTGCGAGGGACTTCATTTGGAGCATAGATCAAAGGCTTTTTTTAAATAAATAAAAATAATAATAATAATAATTGTATGATGTTTTGGTACTCGATCGATCCCTTTTCCTTTTCAATAATAAATTATGCTTTAAATACGCCTACAATGAGTTTTCCCTTTCTCTAGCTGAATTCTGTGAATCTGTAAATGTGGTTCTCCAATATGCTAACTCGATAAGTATCTTGTTGAAGGTCCAGATTTTCTCGTGTCAATTTTTCTCTTCAGTGATTCGCGAAAAAGATGCATGATACTTATTTTCAGTTTCTGTTTTCGATAATAAAAGCTGTCAATTTATTTAAAAAAGTTCAAGGTGAGCATATGTTACTACATTCAATGTCAAGACCCAAAGCTAATATTTATAATGGTACTTAATATATATTCTGTTAACAGGAGGAGAAGCTGATACGTCTTATGTGCAGTACCTGTTGGGCAATGAACGGTTACTTCGATTGATAGTCATGAGACTTGAAGGTGCCGTCGCTGTCAATGCATGCACATATAAATCATTAATCCGATGATAAGAGCAGCAGTATTAGTCCGATTGTGCGCATGGCCGGTCCATTTCTAGCAATGAACTTGTTACAGCAAGTCTCAAACCACAGCCACGAAGAATAACGTGCGGTTCCAAACTAGTTGGTAATAAACAACCTTGTCCTGTGCGTCACAGACAGCGACCATGTTTATCAGCTGAAGTCCACGTGCAACCTTCATATATAAGAACAATTCTCTCTGATCTGATTTCTAATGGGTCGGTCTTTCTCAGGTGTGAATGCCGCGTTCAATGATTTCAATTCTGAACCAATTACAGATCATTATTAAAAGCAAAGTTTTTGTACTTTACAACCAAATCAAAATAAATCTCCGCCCTACTGTGTTCGCGTGCAATGGATACACAAAACATCCCCACCATTAGAGGCCTTTATATTGCTCTAGTTTCCTTGCTGCATGATTGAGCTTTTGTAGCCCACATAGCCCATGCCTTGTACGTAGATAAATTATATTATATATATAGCCCATGCCTAGCTAGCTACCGTGTTGACAAGTATAGTGATAAGATTTGGACTCGGATTGTCTGCAATCGCTGCAGTCGACTGCAAGCCATCTGATCTGTTGAAATTGTACAGTCAACACAGATCGAACGGCATGCAATCAATTGCAGCAACTACAGAAAATTCAAATTTGATAAGATTTATAGTGCCACTCGAGTATAATAACAGTAAGATGTTAACATGACTATTATCTGCTGCAGTTCCTAGCTACGTGACGGTTCTTACTGCGGCCCATCTCCCCCTATATATATATATAAGAGCTGCCTTCTTTATCTTTTCATCCAAACACAAATTAACACACACTAGTTGATCGCGGACTCTGATCTAGCTGCAACTACAACCGCAGGTCTCGGATCCATCGAGAGATGAAGATGGAGAATGGAAGTAGAAGAAGGTTTTCTTGCAAAGGAATGGGTATGCTTCTGAAACAAGGTAGAGGTAGGCTCTACATATTCAGGAGATGTGTGGTAATGCTTCTGCGCTGCCACGATTAGCAATTTTGTCATCGTGGCCTAAATATACAATCCAACAGCAGAGATGAAGCAACCCATTTCTCTGCTTTCTTTTTTTGCTTACTCTTCCTTGTAGGAAGGAACTGTGTATAGGAACAACCATGTGATATATTTATATCTGGATAACTCCCTTTTTGATCTTTTGTTAATTCTTAAACGACACGTACGTTTTACTCTTTGTTTCTGCATGTGTCGATCTAAACCTAACATTAACTGGAATAACTTACTAGTTCAACGAGCAGATTCCAGCTCAAATCAAGTTTGCAGATAGATACAAGAAGAGTATGTTTCAGGCTTTGTACGGAGTTGCTCAATCATAGTACGGCTGCTATCTTCCCTAAAGAGTAATGTTGTTTCTTTTCATATAATATAACTATTCCGTTCATACATAATAATATTTCTGTTTCAAAATTTACATTTTGAATTAATGAAATTATCATATAAAGTTTTTTTTTTAACTTATTTTATGATGACAATATTTTTCACAAAGAAAAAAAAAAGCATTAAAATGAAAATGCGCTGACGAATTCAATTTCAAATGATTAAAAGCATCACAAATTTAATTCATAGGATTATTCATATGTAAATGTGTAAATTAAACAAAAAAAAAACAGGTGCATTGAATTAGAATTTACTAACGACGTAATTTATGAAACATTTTGTAGAAAGCTATACGTTTATCTAATTTAAATTCAGATATCCCATTTATTGAAATTGATTTTTGTACCATGGATCTTGGAAAAATTTTATGAACTTAACTTTGCGTAGCTCAATTTTTCTTTTTTTTTTTTTCATCCAAATAAAATATTGAGTAAGTTATAACATGAATCTACGCGTAAACCAAAAAAGATGAAGATGGGGACACAAAAATGAAGGTTTAATTATCCAAAAATAATCTATTTCGTTTTTTTTTTTTTTTTGAATCATATTTATAATTCCACAACTTCAGAACACGTCTGTGGGATCAACATTTCCATGAAGTAAATATTTCAATAAATATTTGAAATCATTTAATTCAAAAGTAAATAAATGATCACCTTAAATAATCATCTTCGAAATCGCACTAATTCTTTTCTCACTTTCTCTCTAGCATTCATAATATGACTTTTTTTTTTTTCCTGTTTTTGTTTTATTCGCCGGTATCCATAATATTTATGTTTTAAAATTATATTTTTAATAAATGAAATTATTACACAAAGTCATTTATATTCTTCCCTTATTTTATGAAGTACAATTTTGTTTTTCACATAAAAAGGATACCCTTTTTCTAGTGATATTTAAAAACAAATTTAAAAAATGCGCAGGTAAATTCAAATGATTAAAATCATCACAATTTTATTCTTTACCATTAATATACAATTTATGTAAATGTGTAATTTGTTTAATAGGAAAAATCAAACAGGTGCATCGAATTAGATCTTACTAACAATATAATTTATGAAAAAAATTATAGAAAAATATGTAAGCATTTATGTGATTTAAATTCAAATTTATCATTTATTGAATTAGATTATTGTGTCATCAATCATGGATAGTTTTGTAAACATGAACCACTTTATCTATATATATATATATATATATATATATATATTATTTTATCCAAATTAAAATATTGAGCAAGTAACACTTACCACGACACTAACCCTTCTGAGTTTCGGGTTGGGCTCTCTCAACTCAACGTAACCAGTTTCAATTCCATTTTCAAAAAGATTTTATTGTCCGTTCCTTCGCAAGCGACGCCGGCGAGTTCTGTACAGTGCGTCGTTGCTGGTCTACACCGGTAAGAGCTATCTCTTTCTGTGTGCTACTGCTACTGTGCCTCTGGTTTTTATGATTACCGTTAAAGAGATCCCAACCCAATCAGATCTCATGCTTAAGCTCTCTCGTCTTCCTGGGATTTATCTCTGCTTGCTACCTCTTTTTTCATGTGAGGTGGTTCGAGCTTGTTTTGTCTTTATGTTTTCTGAAGAAATTGTTTATTCATGGAGTATGCCTTGAAATCGATGAGAAACATGTATTGGTTGTACATTTCCTCTTAAGGATTCATCACTTGTGATATCTGCCGAGTTACGACAAATTTCTCTCTGTATTTATGTCGTATTTTGATACTGTTTATGCCTTTGTGGCGTTTACTTGAACAGAGAGCAACGCTTGCTTGGTTCATTAGGAAGGATATGTACTAACTAATAGGTTTATTTGGTGGTGTATACTTTACAAAATGGTTACTGAAACACTGAATGTGAGTCGTCTAACAAATGGGGAAGCTGAGAACAGTCTACACAAGCAAACTGACGAAGTTCCTTCCAAAGGTTTTATTGGAAAACGTGAAAACGTGCTGTCCGATGGAACCAATGGTACCCTTTGTAATGATGGAAACCTAGGGGAAGTATCAAATAGTCCTGAAGCAAAATCACAGTCTGATGCCGTATCTGTGAGTTGCACCCAAATTTTTTTCTCCCATATAGAATGATGTATGTTACTTTAAAGATATGCTATATTTTACGTATATGACAATATCATTTAACTGCAGAAAAGGGCCAGGCAGCAGAAGGAAGTGACTCTTGAAGATATGTATAACAACCAAGACCTGTTTGACGAGGATGACGATGATGACAGTGACTGGGAACCCTTACAAAATCGTGTGGAACTCATTAAGTGGTTTTGCAGAAACTGTACCATGGTTAACCTTGATGATGTCGTCTATTGTGACGTATGTTTGTAATATGCTTTTCTTTGGTAATTGTGGTTTTTTTTTTTTTGGTATGAAATTTACTTTGATTTTTTTATTTTTTTCTGATGGCGAGTTAGCAATCCTGGGATATGGTTCTGTACTTGTTAGTAAAGAATTTTATCTTTGCATTTTGGTGACATTTGTTTCGTGGATGATATGGTGCTGTCCTTTATGTGCAGATATGTGGAGAACATAAGGATTCCAAAATCCTGAGCTATGGTTTTTTTGCATCTCCCTTTGCAGAAGAGATGGATACCCCAGAGGTTGAGTCAATAACGAAAGAAAGACAAAAAGGTTCAGATGCATGTTTGGCTGATAAATATTCTGGATGTAAATATGATTGATGCCGCAATGTTTTAGTAAATATCTTTTTTTCCTAAGTTTGTTACTAAAATTATCGTACCTAGTTTTGGTAAAATGGATAATATTTGTTCGGAAAGGAATCTGAGCATGCTTTTCTTCCAAATATCAACAAATTGTTCCATCTTCATTTTCAGTTTGTGCTGTCATAATCTTGACTGTGGTATTAATTTGATTTCTCGAAATCATTTATGCTTCTGGTAATTGTTTGGTTAGCCCTTTTTTTTGTTATTTTTTATTCAATCTTTGGATAAGGGGGTATAAACATGAAAAAAACTTTCCATGGGAACTTAAATTTGCAAGTCTAGAGTTTGTTTTTATATTTAATTCCTCCTTTTTGGTTTTTGATGGTAGGGTATCCTTGGGTCATCTCTTTTGCACCAAGACTAAGTCCCTCACTGTGCTATCACAAGAGTACACCCCTATATCAGCCTAGTGCATTAAAAATTCTCCTAGGTGCTGGCCCTAGAATGAAACTTGGATAGTTTGGATGAACCTATTGCATCCTTACCACCGGGCCAAATCCATGGGGATTTTAATCTTTGATTCTGAATTAGTTGAAAGGATCCTTTACAAGTTTATTGGAACATAAAGTTAGTAGTTCTTGATTATAATGCATCTTCGACATTATTTTTGAGATTAAGGCTACCCATCGTGATGTATTTTTTCTCATTGAGCCATATCTTTAACTTATTGTCTGACAATGAATAAAAAAAATTCCAAATCTTGCCCTTATACTTGTTTATTTTGAATGAGTTTGTGCAATTGCTTTGTGCATGTACGTATAACGTGGTTGTGATAAAAAATTGAGTTTGATACATTAGATATTATTCTCACATACTCAGTATTTGGTTCATGCACTCTTTGCATGCTCTTTTGATTTTAGTGTGGTATTATATTGCACGTCTAATTTATTTGAGAATAAGAATATTGTTAACATTTAGCTTTGTCCTTTTCTTTTATGTAGATGTTGGCTCAAAAGATTCAGTAACAAATGGTTCCACAGCAATTGGCTTTGATGAGAGGATGTTGCTACATGCAGAAGTATGATTCTGTTTTGCTAAGTTTCATCGAAGTAATACTAGGTTTTGACTATGATGCATGCCATGATCCAAGTTGAATTTTTGCTAAAATGGCATGTCTGGTAATGTGATGATTTATTTTGGTGCTAACTGTGCTAGAGTAGGTTGAAATGAAGTCACATCCACATCCTGAAAGACCAGATCGTCTTCGAGCAATTGCTGCTTCTTTTGCTAGAGCTGGTATGTTTCTTTTGTAAAATTTATCGACATTGTGAATTGCTTCATTTGTTTTTCAGTTTCAAAGTATCAGGAACCCACTCCATCAGTGTAACAACTTTGACCCATGCAGGTATTTTTCCTGGAAGATGCTACCCAATCACTGCCAGAGAAATCACGCCAGAAGAACTACAAATGGTAATTGATTTGTCATAATGAGGTTCAAAAAATTAGACATGCTTGTTAATGATATGTTCTGGATCATATATATCCATATGTTGATTGATATACACACGGATGTTTTGATAATTATCTATGACTATGAAAATCCAATTTGTGTCTCCTCTTTCTTTTAAAGAAAATCTATGTAGTTACTCTTTAGGATTATGAACCCATTTTAATACTTTATACTGTTGAAATGAAAGGTTCATACTTTGGAGCATATTGAAGCAGTGGAAATTACAAGCCAACTAATTTCAAGGTATGGTTAATGCTTTCTCTTCATTTGTGTGTGTGTGTGCGCTTGTGTGTCTCTCTGTGCATGGGCATTAATCCAATATGAGGCTTTAAACTGGTAAGCTGGTTTTTTGTTCTTAAGATATAAGAATAGGGCATAGGGATGAAAAAGAATCTAATAAAATGAAATTAAGGATCTATTTATTTGCAAGAACTTTTTAACTGTGGAAATTTTATAACAAAGGCACACCAGATTTGGAACCTTTTTTATATCCACCCAATGATCTAAAGTATGCTATGATTATGACGTGCCCTTTATTTTGTGATTATCAGTGATATTACTATTTACCAAAGATATCTACCTGCCGTGAGTGAAACCTTATCTATCAGTTCGTTCTATTTCCTTCCTTCCCCTAACCCTCTTAATGGAAGACAACTTTTTGCTTAAATTTCATTAGATGCTTGTATTAGTATGTATTAGTGTACTTCATGAATGTTTAGATGATGTTGTAATCATGATTGATTATTTGTATGTGAATACAGTTATTTCACCCCTGACACATATGCCAATGAGCATTCAGCACGTGCTGCAAGGCTTGCAGCTGGGTTATGCGCTGATCTGGCATCATCTATTGTTTCAGGACGTGCTAAAAATGGTTTTGCATTGGTCTGGCTGATCTTTCATCCTTGCACTGTTCCTAATGACTGTTGTCCAAACTCTTTAAACATTTAAGATTTGTTCTCTACTATGTTATAACACATTTTCCTTCTTCAATCAGGTTAGGCCTCCTGGTCATCATGCTGGAGTGAAACAGGCTATGGGGTTTTGCCTTCATAATAATGCCGCAGTTGCAGCATTGGCTGCTCAGGTTGCTGGAGCTAGGAAGATTCTAATTGTAGATTGGGTAATTCATGATGTTTCTTAATGATTTTCTGTGATTGTTCTGATGGTAGTGCTGAATGGGGCATGTGCTATGCTATTAAAGTATAAGCTGATTGTTCATGATTATTGCAGGATGTTCATCATGGCAATGGCACACAGGAAATATTTGATTCAAACAAATCGGTGAGTTGCATAATAATAACTCTTTCTCTGCATGCAAACTTCTTGAACTGTCCACTTGTCTATTGTGTAACAATTTCTTTAGGAAGTCTACTCTATGACTGCATGTTATCTTTAACCAATTTTTTTTTTGCCATTATGCAAACTGTGTTAACTAGTGCTACTATGCCATGAGTAGTTTCATTAGATTTCAATGGTAAGAGTTGTGAAAGCCGTGATATGATCTGTTTGATTGTTCTCATATTTAAAGAATGGTGCAATGTTCTAATCTTGCCCTCGTTTTTGGGCTTTCTGCATGGATTTCTTATTTTTAGATTTACTTTTTGGCTTCAGGAATTATGCAGTAGCATTTTGTGTTTGTGGTTTTGTACCCTTGCTAATGTGTTTTATCTGTTCTGTAGGTACTGTATATATCATTGCATAGGCATGAGGGAGGAAGGTTTTATCCTGGTACTGGAGCTGCTGATGAGGTACTTGATTGCAAAGACAATTTTTCAAACTAAACTGCTACTGCTGGCCTACTCAGTTTGGTCTGGTGCCAACGGAAATTTGATGTTTTCTTATAGGGTGAAGAAAAGTAATTAAAATAAGTTATGTTTCTTGTGCGATATTGAGAGTAAGTGTAATTGGGACTCGATTGGGGTTTAGTTTTGTCCTACTAATTTGCATGACATCTTTACTCTGTCATAATCAATGAATAACTATGTTCCGTAAATCATGAGAAATTCTTGTCGATGTATCTGAACCCTAATAAGTGGTCATATTCAATTTTTATTTTTTCAGGTTGGTACCATGGGTGCAGAAGGATACTGTGTTAATATTCCTTGGAGTCGAGGGGGAGTTGGTGACAATGATTATATTTTTTCTTTTAAGCATGTTGTCCTTCCAATAGGTTAGTGTATATTGTGATCTCTTGCTGTCTACATACATGTATATATATGTATGTTCTGTTATTAGGGACTTGATACCTTGAAGAAATCGGGTGCCTAGGTTCCTCATGGATATATTTTCCTGGGTTAATTCATGAAAGAGCCTCTGCAGGCTGGTAACATGTCAGGAAAAAAGAAGTTGATTTAGCCTTTGTCAGATTGTTTGCCCTGGTGGAACTTTTACTTGAATCAGTGGCTAATGCGCTTTACATTTTCTTTTTCTCAATTCTCTGTATGGTTTAACGTTGTGATGGACATTTATTGGTTTTTGAACTGCTCGCTATTTCAGCTACTAAGTTTGCTCCTGATCTCACCATCATATCAGCGGGATTTGATGCTGCCAGAGGTGATCCACTTGGATGTTGTGATGTAAGAATTTCTTTTCTGCTTCTGAATCAATAATATGGATCACTAAATTGTTACAGACGTTATTAGCTGGGGCTCACAGTTGTGCAATAAATTAAATCAAATTGCCATATAAAGAATATGAGCAGCCTTTTTGCTTGTATTTCTTTTTCAACAAAATGCACCATTTTTTTTTTTTTTTGAGAACTCAGAATTATTTAAGTTTACATCTCACATTTGATAATAAGGTCTGCATTCTTTCTGAGGCTTACATTAAATGTTCCTTCGTCGATGCAGGTTACTCCTAATGGTTATGCACAAATGACACACATGTTGAATACTCTTTCTGATGGAAAGTTGCTTGTCATTCTTGAGGGGGGGTTTGTATCTCATGCTTTTGGTCCTTGTTTATACACTAAAGGGTTCTGTTGTTCACTTCACGTTGACTTAAACATCTTTTGTTTGCAGTTATAATCTACGGTCTATATCATCTTCTGCCACTGCTGTAATCAAGGTGAGTTATTTGATGTTTTGGGGGATATCTACCCCCGGGGATTTCCTCCTTTTCTAGTTTTACTTCTTGGGCGATCATATGAATTTTGCATGTATGTTGTAATCTATTGCATGATCCCGTTATTAATATGTTATTGTGAAGCTCTATATATATATATATATATATATATATATATTATTTGATTTTTTCTCCTGACTTGGCATATGTTGGAAAAGGTATTGCTGGGTGACAATCCTGGATTTGAACTGGAAAACAGCTTCCCTTCCAGAGCTGGCCTACAGACTGTTATGGATGTCCTTGAAATTCAAATGAAGTTTTGGCCTGCGTTACAACCCACTTTAATGGATCTGCGTTCTCAATGGGGAATCTACTGCCTTGATAATAAAAGTGAGCAACTGCCTTCGCGTTGTATTCGATGAATTTCGCATCCGTCAGATTTATTTGATTTCTAACATATTGGGGTTAGTTGGGGAATAATGGTATGGTGGGAGAAGGAAAATTAAAAGACTTTGTACTTTTAAGAAAGATTCAATTTAAAATGGCTGAATTTTTTATTTGCAGGAAGACAGATGAAGAAAAAGAGACGTCGGTTCGTGGCACCAATATGGTGGAAGTGGGGACCAAAAAGTTCATTATACCGTTTCCTAAATCGTCGTGTAAAATCGAAGTGATTTTGCTTACTTGAGTTTTGATTTACAGGCATATCTTGTAACATTTAGCTTTGTATATTCCATCTAGTTTTGGGTATCATTTTTTTGTTGGACACTCATTATCATATATTAGGCCTGCTGACTTTTCCTTGTTTTGCGCGCCGCCCCCCCCCCCCCCCCCCCCTTTTTTTTTTTTCTTTCTATTATTGAAAAATAGATCGAGAATATCTTTTATGAATGTGATAAAGCGGTTAGCTTCATAAATATCTTTCTCAAGATCGCCATCTGTGTCGGAATCAAAAGGAAAGGTGCGTTTAACAAGATTATTGATAAGCTTCACATATATTTTTTTTAATTATTCTTAAAAAATTACATGATCGTAACTGTAACGAGGTTCAAATCTCGTGCGAACTATTCACATCTTTTACCGCTAGTTAAATTTAATGGCTCAAGTCTACTACACGCTAAACTAAGTACCAATGCATTGAACAAGTTGTATCACAAAGTCTCCTCTAAACTGAAACCAACTAGAGAATGAGAAAAAAGAAAGTTTGTTGTTTGTAAATGGCAGCTATTGGTGCATTGTTGGTGGAGCCATTGGGTAAGCAAGTGGGAGAACATAGGGGGGATGATGCCCAGGTGGCAGCATGACGGGAGTTCCAACAGCAGATGCCATATGGGCCGGCGGAGCAGGAACCGGATGGCCCATGGGAGTGGCATACATGCCTAAACCAGGAGCCATATGGGGGGGTTGAGTTCTATGCTTCACTGATTGTCCTATTCCTAAAGCTATGGCGTTGGATGGGTTTGTGGTGCCATGTTGCCCTGTAATTGGTGCCTGATTTCCAGCCATATCTCCATTGTTCACACTTGTAATGTCATGGATACTAGACCTCCTTCTATCTCTATTCATTGAGTTTAACCGAATGAAGTACTTTTGAGCATGGCTTGCCACTTGAGTTGGAGTCCTAGAAATCACAAAGTTCCTCGAAATGCTTCTCCAATCTCCTTTTCCAAACTTGTCAAGACCAAGTAGAAATAACCTGAAATAAACAAACAAACAAACAGAACATATGCATACCTAAGTCAGGTAATTCAAGTCGCGTAAGCAATTAACTCTAACCCAATTTGGTCTTCATTCTCCAATTAGCTTTTATTTTGAAAGTTATCTATAAAGAAAGCTATTTTATTAATTTGGAGAAAATACCTATGCTCTTCTTCTGTCCATGGAATCCCTTTTCGCCTTTCTTGTTCTGAAGACCTTGACAAGCTTCCTTTACCAGTTGAGTCATGTCCTAACCCTGAAAACCCACTTCCATAATTACAATTGGATCTCTTATCTGTAGCTGAAGCCTTGGAAGAATCCTTGTTTGAAGATGTAGTTTCCTCTCCTGCATAGTTGGGAAGTTGTATATGCCCTCCCTCTATTGCACTCACATCCTCTACTAGCAATTGGTAATGTTGCTTCACTTCCTCCATGCTTTTGTTGGGAACTGCTGAAGCAATCTTCTGCCATTGCTCCTTTGAGTCTTCATCAATCCAATGAGTGGCGATGGCATTCTCAAATGCCTTCTCTTCTTCATAGCTCCAAAGGGTTTCACTTGCACTCGATGACATGGTGGATATTGGTTGGGTCTGCAATTATGGTTCCACTTTAAAGTTAGAGGACGAAAATGGTGAAAGTCCTTAATGGGTGTGTGATTCATTTTTGTTGTCTTGTGTAGAATTGTCATCTACTGAAGAAAGTAGGAAAAGGGTGCGCACGATAAGGGGAAGAATGTCACAAAAGTGTGTAGGATAAGAAGTAAGGTGGAATCAAACAATCAATTTAAAGAGGACCACACTGAGTAATTGAAGAGATGGGTTATTTGGGTTATTTGTCATCTTCGTTCACATCATTTTCTTGTTTGCAAATATTTACAGATGAATTCTCTCACACACAGCACAAACTATTATTTCTCGTTTCTTCGAGAAAATAAATTTGGTGCAAGACGTTAGTTGTTGGATGTGGGGTTACATCTATGGCTATTAGCCTGTATTATACCATGTTATTAATTACACTAAATGTTTTAATTTTCACTATAGTAAATCTAGAATAGTAATTGTCTGGCAATCATGGAGTGTGTAAATCCGTAAAGAGAATCTTTTCTTCCATACAACCAAGATCACATAGAATCGCTACATTGCTAGTGAATAGACCACCCGTGATAAAGACTTTGAAGCTAGCTTAAAGTATTTCCTGTCAACACCTTCCTTAATTTCTTCATCTTTTAACACTAATGAACCTTTGAAATTTTCCACTAATGACCAAATTGTTGTCACTTCAATGAATATTTACAAATAATCGTTGAGGTTTTTCTTCTGTTAAAATCTGACATGATGCAAGATAGGCGTTAAGTTAATATTATTGCCCAAAATTCTAGTCATTCATCTCTCACTTAAAAACAAATAATAGTAATAAATAGAAACAATAGAGACGTGGCAAATTGTGCATTCCAAGTTTGCGATAATATGAACCGCATGTGGTATAGGTTGTCCTTTCGGTAGAGAGACATATATCTATTCATGCAATAATGTTCAGAAGTTCTGTCCTCTCCTATTAGGACCTAGATTTTCTGTAATCGAAATTTGTACAGTCGATTCTGCAATCGATTACAGGCCATCCGATTTATTTATTATTGCAGAGTCAACAATTGACTGTACAATAATAAATAAATCAGACGGCCTGCAGCTGACTGCATTGCACAGTTAACTGCAAAAAATTTATTTTTCCTATTTTTCTGATGACAAATTACATAACTATACACAACGTGTAATTTTTGTCAATAATTTAGTTCAGAAATAAAAACTCTTGCTTTCTCACAATCTCTAGAAATAATTCTTGTCCTCTTAGCTATATTCAAAAAAATTATAAATTAGTTTAGTTACAAAAATCAAGGTTTGTCAATTTGATGGACTCTCTCCAAGGTCAGTTGTCAAGCTCTGATATAAACAAGATATCATAAGACTTTTCTATGAAAAAACATAACGATATAATTAAAAGACAAGTCTAAACAGTGTAGGATTTTAGCAGCTTGCAACTAAAAACCATCTCCCTTTGATAATGACTTCGTGATGCTACTATTTGACTACCTTTCGTTCAGTGCTTTATTAAAAAATCGTACTTGTTTGGATTATTAGTCACATAAAATTGGTCTACAATTTTTTTTTTTAACTCTTTTTAATTGATAAGAAATCATAAAATAATATTACAAGTATTTTAAATTATTAATAAATTTTATAACGAAGGAAAAGAGAATAAGAGAAAGAATGAAAGAATGGACTCCATAAAATTGTAGCGATCAATCTCTCTCTATCTCATAAAATCAAGACCACATATTCAAAAAGGGTCCCGATGCTGATCGCGATGTAGTGGAAATTAGAACTTTGCCTCCAGCCATCAATTCAACTCTTGACTTATGAGGGAGCACACAACTTAACATTTATCCTAGAGATAACTCTGCATTCCTTCTGATTCAGTTCCAATTAAAACATTTAGATTTCTATCAAATCTCAGTCTTAATCTGTAGTGTCACCATATATTCAATTGGAAAACTCATGGTTGAACCTTCCTGGAGAGAATTGATAAATCTCTGCATATCACACTTACCCCTTCATAGTATCAAATCAATAGCTTGTATAAGAATTGTTGCTAGACCCATTGCTTTATTTATCCAAAAGAGGGGCCTCATGCCACGTAACTATGAGACAGAAACCATGTCACAAGGAAACCCACAAAGAACAATAAGTTGAGAGACACTCTATGTATTGATCTGCAAAACATTCATGAAAAAGGAGAAACTTTCAAGGTCAGCGAATCGTGCCTTAAGAGAGACACGCATTTTGGATTTGTAGAAATATCTGGAAGAGAAACTACTATAAAAAGCTATTTCACAAAACCATCTTACAGCTTAATCCTTCCAGATAGGAACAATATGAAGCTTAATGTCTGCAAGAAAGGAAAAAGGCAATTAAAAAACCCTCACAAATTTTAAATAATCCAATTTGCATGCATGTCTTCCAAGGAAGAAGTCATCCCATGTCTGGTTCTTAAGTGGATCGATCAATGAAAATATTGGTTATCAAACGGCTGTTTATGTGAAGAAAAAAGATGAAATATCAGCTCATTAGTTCCATTGAGTTGTAAGATGACTGCAAAATAAGCCTTACCTCGACATGATTTGTCATAAATCAGAGAATTTTCTCTTGATCAGACAGAAGGAAGCTACATATAACCAAACGTCTGCCCTTCACTGGATAAGAACACCCTAATGCCAGAAGCCACTTTTCATGCTGTTCCTATCACTTTGGTGAAGAAGATAACACCCCAACTTGTATCAGTGGGAGCCCTGGAAATTTTGTCAGTTCATGACTGCCTTGCAGAAGGGAAGCCCTTTGTAGATTGGAAAGCATGAGCTGCTGCATGTCCTTTGATAGCACGTTGAAAACTGCCTGGAGGTCTCCCTTTAGTTTCTGACAAATAGCTGTGGAATCTGCACCATCCCTTCCAGATTGTTGCAGCTGATAATTGCATTTAACAGAAACATGAAAGCACTGAATATGTTTGATTTACGGTTGACACAATTGTCTGATTAGTTATATAATTTCCTATTATTCCACAGCAAATTATGTGATTAATAATCATGTGCTGATACGTAAAGTATATTATGAAAGGGCCCATAATATTATTTGACTCCATTCAAGCCAAGGGCATGCTCTAATCATGTAATTCTCAGCCAACCTCAGTCATGAACTCATTAACTCCCAATCTACACTTAAAAGGACATAGGAATATCTTACACCCTTGATACCAGACACAAACTTTAGCATATGAAAAATAAGTATATTAACTACACTTTCTTGCTCGTCATGTAACATCTAGGTGAACAGCACAATAGGATGAATGTTCTCCTTACCACAATGTTAACACATACTTTTTTCTTGAAAAGAGGGGACCTCCTGAAGAAATGATAATTCTATAGCTAAACTCCACGCTATATTCTCTTAACAGCAACCAACATAGATAGTATTAGCTTGTTATAAATATAGTTTGACATAAAAATAAAATTTCAGAGCAAGGAAAGCAGATTACCTGAACTTCTTTCAGGAGATATTTCTCTATAGCACCAACGAAATCCACAATTTCCAACTCAGATATTTTAGCTATCAGCTGCTGTATGTCAGCTATGGCACGCCTCCTCTGGAACCATGGCTTAAAGTTGGGTCCTTTCAGGAACTGTCTGATAAGAACATTCAATAATATTCACGTCAACTGTATGTGAAACACGAAGTGAATCAAATAAAGATAGCAATTTAATAGTGAACAACTATACAAGGTGATTATGTAACAGAAAACTGCATAGAGACTTAGGCAACAAATAATATTATGTGATGAATATGGCAAACATGGTTATACCTGCATAAGTCAAGCCAGTTAGATCTCATTCGCTTGAATAAGAAATGCCTCTGTAATATCTCATTGTTAACAACTGACATTGACTCCTCAACTCTTGGTGACATCCCAGTATCTATAAACCTATTTAAAATAGAGGTGTCTGGCTTGGTTGATGCAGAATAAGTAATCCAAATGGCTTCCTTATGCTCTGTCATGAGACAAAGAGGACCATCTCTCCACAGTTTAACTGCATTTAATATACTTGAAGGAGAAAACTTCTTCAGTGAATGCCCAAGACCTTCTGGTCTACCAGAAATTCTGCCAGTAGAAGACCTAGCTGAAAGAGCAAGCCTGTTTGAATTTGGAGGAGGGCTTCCAACTGAGACAATATGGGGGATGTTGCGGAGAGCTTTAAGGAAGAAAAGGTTTGTCACCCCTAAGACCATTGGGGGGAAAGTTTCACCTTCTTGAAGTGAGTTTAAGTGTGCAAACTCCGGGTCATGGATGGTAAAATAAGGCCTGAAGTCAACACTGCAAAGTAATGGAGCAATCAAACTCACAAGACTGGCAACAGCTTCACAACACTGAGGAGGGGTGGATGCAATGATAAGAATGGGTTCCCCAATAAGTAACAACTCCCATAACAACCAAAGCTGCAATAGAAGGCCTCGGAATGTACCAAATAGATCTGAATCATGAAAAAGACCCTATGGGATAGACTGATTATTAGGGAGAAAATGTGCCACAGAAGAAGCAGACTCTTCAAATGATACTCCACTTTCCACAGGCAAGCTATGAGAAGGTGGCAAGTTCACTTTAAGAGTTGCATTCCCCATTGGAAGATCCATGAGTTTACCAGGAACGGAAGCGGGCCATGTTGAAACATAAGCAGCTCCAGAGCTTTCTTACCAATATCAAAATACAGGGGACCTACAATTTGTAACAAAGGTCTGAACTCACTAGAATAAGGACTTTGGGACAAAATAACCACAGATTTGCTCTCCTCCTCTCTTTAGCCTCTCATCATGTCTCTGTCTATTGAAGACATAGCCATACAAGAATCTATGAACATTGCCCTTACTGGTACTGGTTGCTCTTCTGCTAAGATTCATTTTATTGGTGGACTTTGGAGAAAAGTCCTTGTCAACTTCAGTTATCTCAGAATGAGAAGAATTGCTGGTTTGAGATTTTAGGTGCCTACGAAATCTGAAAAAGAACATACAATCATGAATACTTGATCGGTTTTGTTGCTGGGAAACAGAATCTGGAAACGAACTATATGCAATTTCGAGCTCCTCATCATGAGTTAGACAGCCAGGAGGGTAACACTCTTCAACAAGCTGACCTTGTTCAAGATCAAACCTTATAGCACAAAAGGCAACAATCCATCGCTGTAAAGATTCTGGGTAAAGAGTCGGACTCAGTTCTGTTTTAACTGAAAAAGAAGGAGATCGACTCATATCTGGAAAAAAAAAACCAACTAGTAAGAGCTTTAATCAAAAGGCCATCTGCGTCACTTTCGACAACCATTTCCTGCTAGAAAACGAGCAGCATCTCCATTGGTTGGTAAGTTACAAACAACTTCCACACTTCAAATTCTCCGGATTCTCTCCGCTGAACCAAGTCTAACAAAGAAAACCCGAAAAAAGATGCATTAATTTGCGGTATCGGAGAGAAGGAAATGATCTTCTATAAGGTGACTTGATGGGTTAGCAGAGACCCGAAAGAAATATAGAAGAAAATACATCAAACATTCGAATTTCCAGTTTCCACGCAATAAGACTAGGAGGAATTCCATTTCAACTTCAAACGACCCTGCCCAACTAGTTTCCTTACTCAAGCTAAGGACCTAACAACTTACAGGCCGAAAAATTATACAAGATCCACAATTTCGTACAGTTTCCCTCCTACATTTCTCACCAACCAAAATACGTGTCGGGAAGCAACAGAATTGACTGATGACAGTCACAAATTCAAATTTCATTGAGATCCATCAAACGGGAAGTTAGCGCATTACCTGGACATGGGAAGTTTGAAACCCGGAAACAGTCTTTGCGCGAAATAATCTGGATCGGCAAGAATACAGAACCAAATGGAATCCCAGAAAAAATCAAAGTAGAAATCGAAATCGAAATCGAGGTAGGAGTTTAGCACAGAAACTACTGGGTTTGTCTGCCAACGTTATGCGGGTGCAGTAGGAGGAGCACACGAATCTATCATCATACAGAAATGTGTTTGATTACGCAGACACGATTTAGATTTTAGATATATCTATCTATCTATATGCAAGCAAAGCAAGGTCATTTTATGGATAACTAATTATTTGGGGACACACGGAATTACCGGTTCAACCATCTCTCAAAATGGTCAAACCACTCGCTTCAACATGATTATGATATTTTAAAGGGTAAAATATATTTAAGTAAATAATAGTAAGAATAATCCTAACAATCAAATAATAAACTCAGTAACTACATTGGCACAAAAAACAATCTATCAGATATACCTGATTAAAATATATATATATATATATATAACCATCGGTAAAATTTTCCTCATTTGTAAACACAATAATATAGCACAACTAACCTTACTCTTATTATCCTTATTATTGTTTGTTGTCAATTGTTATTAAGGAAAAGTGTGATAAATCCCATCCCAAGTCAGGTGACAGAGTTAAGCCAACTAAAATCACAACCTGCACCTTCAAATGCACATCACCTAAAAGGTAAGGGATTTATTAGAGTTTTCCCTTGTTATTTTGATAGAACCGTTGCTCGGTGTTTTGGTATGCGTTGCAGCTATCTGCCGTTGGTTTTACATATCAATACATATGTATGCATCTATGATTACTTCAGAAGGGTTCCTCTTTGTTTGTCATTTTTAAACCTTTTAGATAATTGCATTGCCCTAGTGCTCGAGAAAACCCACAAAAAGAAATCAAAACCTTTCACACATGATGGGAAAACTCGCGACTCGTTGAACTACGTACAAGGAACTGCAAGGCTTCAACCCATTTTCACTGATCACAGTCATTTAGCCTGTAAGAATCTAGTATATACAAGTTACGGAAATGGGTAAAGTAAAAAGCAAAATCAAAATCCAATTATCAACTGGATGCTCTATTCTTTCATCCAACACCTAGATTGGTTAAACCAAGAATTTGACCTCCGTTAACATCGGTGCCACTCTATCAAACGTTCACTCTGTTAAGTATTTCTTTTCCTTCTACGGCCTTGCACAAAAATGAAGCCAAGTTAACCCTTAAACGTCATATACAGGTAAGCGCTCCTCAATAGAAACACGGCAGATTGGGCACTTCTTGCATTTCTCTGAGCAAGAACTGCAGATCAAGAATCGAGTATAAGAGCAAAATATGAGCGAGAAAAAATAAGTCAGTATTACGGACCATAACTCATGGTACGATCTAGTGTTTCACTGTACCAGCAAAGGACACGATGCCTACACGGGAGCAGAACAACACTAATCTCCCTCTCGAAACAAATTCTGCACAGAACTTTCTCCTGATCCACACAAGACAACATATCAATATTAAAGACATTGTTATAAGGCATTCGTCAAAGACACAAGTTTTACATTTTGAAGTCTCTCGAACTCCTGTTGGCTGTATTTTGTAATTTCCGTCTGCTCACCAAGAGCTGCCTGAAGCCTCCAGACCTGACATGGAAAAATGTAGAGAACACTAATTAAGTAAACTGAACAATTATCATGAATCATGATTATCAGCATACTTTGATAGATTAAGATGAGCTAAAAACCTCTGCGCATTATTTCACACGTACTACAGATCTATAAACGTCCATAGGCATGAATATACTCAATCGCTAATAAACAAATACATATAGGGCTGAGCAACCTTCGGGTTTGGTCGGGTGTTCACCATAACTAACCGAGCCGAAGTTACCCCAACAGCATTTTTCTTCTAACCGATTTCGACCCGTTGAACGTCATATCCAGCGGATCAGGTTAAAATGGGTTTCACATTGGTTTTGGTCAGGTGAGAGCAACCCGATAGCACCAAAACATGCCTCACCATTATTTTGTTGCTGTACTCGAGAGCCAAACTCTCATATTGTTGAAATTGCCAAAGAAAATCCACTAATTAGATGTAAAGCAATATCATCCATATTAGAATGACTTCAGAAAAACAAAATTTAAACACTTTTATCACATAAACAGTGACTTCTTGTGGGTGTATAACCCCAGATGCAACAGAAAATTACAGGCCAAGAAAACAAGAAATCACTAACATATAGATACTGACATGAATGCGACTTCAGGCCTCCAGTTCTCAAGTCCTTGCCTTTGGCGTATCAACACCAAAAGCACATCTAAGGAATGGAGAGAGAAAGAGATCCGCAGTGTATGCAAGTGAGTGAGAGTGAAAGACGAACAGAAGAAACAAGCCGAGGGGAGGAAGAGAGGCAGATGAGGGGTAGGGTTCACCGATTAGGGGAAGAAGTTCAAACTGCGAAGTCTAAGAGGGGAAAATCATGGGCTATGGTTGGCGAGCAAACGACACCGTCAGAGAAATAGGAAAAGGCGAAGAGAAATCACCAATTCAAACCACGACGTATAATATCAAAATTGAACTGTATTTCTTTTTGTCGGGTACCGACAGTTAACGGGGGGTTGCAACGTTGCCACCCGCCACCAACTGACACAACCCAATTTTTAAGTTTTCTTCACCCACTTTTAACCGTTTACACCGTTCTTAACCGACCCAACACTACCCGACTGATTCGGGTCAGTCGGTTTTTATGAATTTGCTCAGATCAGAAGAAACGTTAATCACCTCTTCAGCAAGATCCTTTTTAGGCATTTTCTTAACAATCTCGGGTGGATAACCAGAGAATGTGTTATACCTGCATAGTGAGAAGCCAAATGTTCAGAGATCAGTAGGAATAACAGCTGAGTGATCATATTATTAATTTGATGAAATCATTAGACATAACTATGTACAGTAATGGTCATTTGGGTACTTCATTGAAATTTTGAAAATTAAACTTTCATAGGCAATATCAAGCAAAATACTAATAGCCTAATACCAAGTCAATCTTACACATCATAATTTCTTCATATGAATTGGTCTATTACCAGGCTCCAAGTGACTAATACTTTTATCATATATAATAAAACATTAGTCTGAGCAAGAAATGTATTTTTTTCTAAACACACCCCCCCCCCAACAAAAAAAGAAAAAAACCCAGATACTGTGTCAAAACTTACAATTAAATTCAAAAGCGCAAACATTGATCAGATGGCTTGCCTCAAGCTTATTAATATTTTGAATAGCCATGCAAATAGTAGCTGTGATACTATAATTTACAGAGTTATGTTATTCCAACACTTCAAATCCATACCATTTCATACAATGTGAGCCCCAACCTAATTTACACCTTACATTTGTAACTTGACCCACTCAACCTTTTTGTTTATGAATGCCCAAATTCAACTAAGGCCATAATGTATGAGATGGTAAGGATTGAGGTGTGGGACTACCATTTAAAAATGAAAAACAAGGTTGCAAGAGACTATATGTAGCGCATATCAACTAAGTGTTAGAAAAAATGAGATGATCATGCAATAACTATTTGCAGCTATCAGCACACCATTAAATCATGGTTGCCGCCTCAGTTCCCTTGGAAACTTTATCAAGGAACTACTTAAATTCACATCTTGTTAAGTCCCCAGTAATCTCATATCTGAAGGTCATAGATTTTGTATTTTAAACATTTTTGAAATATTAATAAACGGATGATCTTATCCCACTAAAGATTTTCAGGCGACATGTAATATTGGATAGCATAGAAATCACATTCTATGAAAGTCCATCCATAGATTTGCAATAAAATGTGAAATACTTCTTACCCGGATGCTCCCTCTTGGAATAACCGTGCCTGTTCTTCTCGACTCCCTTCATCGATTGACCACCAACCCAATAACCTGCTTCAATGGAATCATGAGAGGCAGTTCCCACAAATGACAACTATACGGTAATTCAGTGAGATCATAACTTTCCATTTGGAAAACTCTTACCCTAAGTGGACATTGGACCTTCATTTCTAATAATAATAAGAATAATAAGAAAAGTTTCATTACCTTGAACCATGGTGCATGAACCCGAAGCAATCGTGAGCTCTTGATGCAAATCTAAAATATATTCCTCCATCAGATCCACTACGTAGCAGAAGTAGAAGTTTCTCCACTAACTTAGATGCAGCAAAGAGTACACCAACACCTTGAAGAAGGAAAAGTGGAGAGAAAAGAACTGGAACTGGTATATATCTAGCACCAGACAGTGTTCCCTGAAATTTTGAAAAGCGCATATCTCTAATGATGTTATCCCAAAGACTGGCCAAGAACACGATTCAATGACAACACATACCTCTAAACGCATACAAAGAAGAATTTGGAATCCAATAACTGGAACTTTCATGAAATGGCCTCCAATGTCTTGCAGGCCACACAGTCTCTCTTGACGTTGATTTTCCTCTGAAGAAACTACTAAGCCACTATTCCAGTCAAGATATCTTATTGTATTAGAAGGTATGCTGGCTTCTCTTGAGCGAGAATTTCTATGAATGACTGGATTAGACCACTTTGTACATACAAGAAAGGCAAAGCACTCAGCAATACTGCAGCAGAATAGACCAATCAAGACATTATAGAAACTTTCAAGTAAGAACATTCTAAGAACATGCAAACAGCAGGTTAAAGAAACAAGACACAGGAATCATACCCAAAGTTAATGAATAACTCCCACCAGCCAAGAGCACCCACATCACCTGTATTACACAAGGAGACAAAGCCCCATTAATATGACAATGGACTTATAAATATAAAAAGATTGTAAGCATATTAGTTCTCATGTGGTACTTGGAAAAATCAATTGAAGTCTGCTTTGCTATTGAACAACTCCACCTACTTAACTCCAGTGCTTTATATGGCCATTTAATCCAAGGAAAACCATATTTAATTTACCAAGCAAAGAATGCAAAACTGAACTATGGCGTTCAGTCAATCAAGCAATATCATTTTCTTTAACATAAGTAGGAAGATTTATCTTGCACAGGATAGCATCCCAGCAAGGATATAATAAAATATATATTGTGATGCCTTTTAAATGGAAGCATCTGAAAAATATTATATCAAGCAATATCATAATATTGTTATTATGAGGAGATAATAGAATAAGGAAGGAATATTAAAGAAAAAATGAAAAGATTCATCAATTAAACTACAAGAAGAGATTTTTCTTTTGAATAAAAATGGAAGACAGGGAAATTACCACATAGTTTTAAGAGGGTGAAGACTGATGCAGCAACAAAGAAGACCATCGAGATTGCAACCCAGAAATGCTATAAACAACAAAAATGAAAATATAACAATAAGTTTCATCAAGCTCCAAGAACGAGAATTTATGATTTAGTTCAAGAATAAACAAGGTTAGATCATATCAAGTGAAAAAACATAGTGATCATCATAAAATCTTGTAAGTGGTTCACACAGCGTTATTAAAGTCCTCAAACACCTTGCCAGACCAAAACAGAAGGGAGGAATTGGAAAATAGGGTTTGGGCAGAGATGGATTTGATAATCAACTCAGTTACACTACACTCTTTTTCACATAAAAATCCTCTGTTACTCAGCTTTCCCACATTATTTCTAGAAGTACTTTTACAATGTCATATAATTAAATAGCACCATTCTTGTTTTAAATGGTTTTTCCCCCCTATATAAAATAGGCTTCATCACCGTCAAACTAACATTTTTATTTCTCTTATATTTTGATCAATTAATTCTATCTACTAAAAGCCTTACATCCAATACTTTTGTTTCTACGATTCAATGACAAAAAGCCTTACAGGAAGAGTTTCCCATATTGCTTCATCACTCATGTTTTCTCCATCCCCTGGCATCAGAGCCCTACACATCCTGCATTAAAAACAGATATCAGTTATGAATGGTTGAGAAATATTTAACCAATACAAGTTCACTGCAGGGGATTATTTCTGAGGCATAAAGCTTCACAAGAAATGTGGATAAGGGGTAAAAAAAATGCTGTTGAAAGGACCCATTTGAAGCTTCAATACTAACCTCCCCCCCCCCCCCCCCCCCCCCCCCCGCAAAAAAAAAAAAAAAAAACGCACACAAAAATAAAATAAAATAAAAAGATACAGACTCACATTCAAACCCAAATCATATCAAAAGTTCATAACACACCCAAAAGCGTGGATCAGCAATTGAAAACTTAAGGCTCTGGGAAGTAAAGAAGGGAAAAAGAAGACAACAAAGTCATTTGTTACATTCTATCATTAGAGAACAACCTGAAAGAAACAGTCTTAGGGGAACTATGCTAAAGAAGTTACCTGAAATTGTCAATCAAAATAATGACTTCAAATGTCAGCAAGGGAAGGAACACAATCTTCAGGTTTACAGCTGCAATACCATGAACTGTACAAGAGACAAAAAAAAAACTACAACTTTGGACATCTTCCATAAACATCTGTACAAGAATCCTCAACATGTCAAAGACATCATGACATGGCCAAACACTCAAAATTACAATGATAGGAATGAATAAGCATCATACACCTAGAAGAACATATCATACTAACTCAATATTTCTTTTAAAGTACTCCATCCACAAGCAAACGATATACATTGAAAGATGAATATAATAGGATGTCTTTAATTGTGTAAAGAAATGCTGTACCATATAAGCTCTCAAGATATATACAAAGGAGCAGTTCAAATGCAATAAGCAACGGTATTGCAACAACTGCATGGCATGGTGCCCACTGTCACAAAAATAGAAAATCAGTTTATTCATCTTAATCACAGAAAGAAAAACTTCTTCTATTTGATAATCAAACAGAAAATGCAAGAAAAAGAGATTCGATAACCCAACTCTGAGGACCTAGTAAACTTTCTCAAATTTTAGCAAGAGTAATAATGGCATACGTGTCGGTTACGCGGAACTGATGGTGCAGGTAATGAGAACCTTCCTCGAGCTACAACAGCATGGAACATCCATAGAGGAAAAAATATTATCCTGCATATCAAAGTTAAAAGACAGTGATTAAAATTCATTGTCTTCTCAGAATCCAATGAAGACAACACCTTCCCCGTGTCTTCTTATCTTAAAAATTCATCTTTTTGGAATCAAATGAAACCCTAAGATTTAAGAGACTTCTTCCATTTTTCCCAGCTAGTACCACGATTTTACTAATGGCTCAGTAGTAGGTTGCCAGAAATTTTGATTGAGTCCAACGGTAAACTCCAAATATAATTGAAATTTTGAGACAAACATTTTCATCTAGATTCAACCCTACCATGATATACAGTTAGCTGACTCAACATCTTAAGAGTCTCTAAACCACCCCAGCTTTCAACCCAAAGGTTGGCGTACTCGACTTGATTAAAGAAAATAAGTTGCCAATTTTTGGACGAAAATCGCATAGATATCAAAAGTAAACAATTCAACCACACAATCTATTGAATAACAAATTCATCTTCTTTTAGATTATTTACCCATAAGAAAACTGGACAAGGCATCATATGCGGGCTTAACCAGAAGTAACACTCAACTCCACTTCTCTCTCTTACTCCTTTATAACATGGAAATTTGAATCGCTTACTCAGGCCGATGACCTTTTCATAAGCCCCATGCTTCAGATGGGAAATAAATAATCGTTTTCTTTCACACTGCTTTCGACTGCCCCAAAAGGCAAGAATGCGAGCAAAACTAAAAATTTTAATTCGGCCGAGTTCAGAACTTAACACATATAACAATCAAAATAACATTTTCATTCGATGATTTTCCCGAGGGCTATATTCAATTCCAGGAAAATGGAACATAGGCACACAGCTTACAGAATTAAAAAATAAAATAAAATATTGAATTGGTTAGTGAAAATTCAGCGGATAAGAGAAGAGCAAAAACTGACCACCAAGAGCAAGAGAGTGTGTGATCGAGCTTGAGAACGAGCAAAAGAGTGAAAGAGAAGAGAAGGGTATGCGCAGCAAAGGCCTGTACAGACTTCAATACTCTTCGCCAGCTCATCATCCTTCGTTCCTTCTTCAATTATCAAGCATAAACACCAAAACCAATCCCAGAAAAGAAAAACTAAACAGACCAGCTCGTATGTAGATGCAGAATAGATTCTAGGTTGAGAGAGGAAATGGGAAAGCGAAGGAAGCAGTTACAGTAGGCGCCATTGAAAAGAGGAAAGATATTGAACACCTATTTCATGAATATAAAACAAAGCTCCCTAAACAGTTTTCGGTGTTTTCAAGTCTTAGCCTAGCTTTCACGGCAAAGCAAAACGCTTCTTCCTAGTTTAGTATTTCCTGGTGAGTGGTGACGGAATGACAGTTTTGTCCCCAATCTCCGTGAAAATGAAAAGACGAGGGCAAATCCACACGCAAATATGCAGTATTATTTAATTGTACATGTATTTGCACAAATTAAAGGAAGTGCCTGTTTTAAAATAAAGCATGATAAAGGGAATGGGTAAGAAAAGTGAGAACTCTCTTGAGCACTCCCCAAAAATTCATCTGAAAACTATTTCTAGAAGTAAGTTGCATCCGCCTAAAATAATTCAAATTATTTTATTTTATCACTAACAAAACTTCACAGGTGGCTAGGCGTTTTAGGTATATTGATAATAATTCAATTTTTAGTTAAGGATATTCTTAATGCATGAAAAAAAAATATGGGATGAGATCAAATATATTATTTTATTTTTTTAAGCTTTAATCGTTCTATTCACACACAAATATATTATTTTAAAATTTTTTAAGTCAATTAAAAATGAATAAGACAAAAAAAATATCGACTAAATAAAATAATAAATTATTCATGAAACGGAATATGCCGTTCTGCCGCGCATTTGTGAGTGTGTTTGGGACCTTTTGTTTTTTCCATTTATTCATTTAAATAAATAAATAACTTTTTCGCTAAAATTAACATTTGACACGTACGTACGTGGTGGTAATTTTATGGGCTGAAAGCGCAGACATGAGTGCTCACAATCACAGAGAGCGAATTGTTTTGCACCACGTAATACTAATGCCTACTCTTCCATACTTCATCTGAATGTCTATGATAAACCACGTGGCTCTATATCATTGGCTATTCTAGAGATTGGACAAAAACAAAGGATGATGGGCACATTTGACGTGGTAATGATTCCAAAATAAGTGACATGTTTGCCACATCTCATAACTTATAATCAGTACACAAGCTGTGCTATGTAATTATTTAATTTTATTTTAAAGTTTTTTCATAAATAAGATTATATATACATATAGAGCTTTTACGCATATATTTATAGTTTTTTTTTTTTTTTTCAATTTGAGTACTACTTTGAATTCGACACAAGAACAATTTTGGTTTGTACAATATATATAGTTATTTGAATGGTCGTCAAAATAAATAATTTAGATTTTAACTTTTAATATTATTATTTTATTTTATTTTTTGAAAATTTATCTTCATAAATTTATCCATACATGAAAATTAGGGAGATTTGGTATGTTAAAATAAAAAGACAGCCCGTGAAAGAAGTACTGCCATTCATTAAAAAAAAAAATTTTTTGTTTATATCTATATATATTTGGATTAAAGATTAACTTATTTTTTTCACGAAGATTAATTTAAATTACAGCCATCTCTCACACACATATATATTTATATAAATGGAGAAAAAAATAAATTGCTATATATATACTCCTAAAATAATAAGGAAAATATCATAGGGCCCGTTCGTGAGTTATTATCAAGGGTTAGATTCACAAAAAATGAGGTTCTTTTCGTTCGTTTAGTTTATTGTTGATGCAACCTTCTTATATAGTTGAGTAAGGAGTAATTCAATGGATCCATTTAGGTGATTAGTCATGATTCAGACCAATAACTATGACCCTAATATAATAATTAGCTAATTGAAAAAAAGAAAAGAAAAGTGCTAGTGGTTCCTCCATCCCCCACCCAACATATGACGTGTTTCTAACTTTATTCTAAAGGCATGAGATCCGGATTTATTTTAACGTGTTAATGAGAATTTTGATTCAAAAAGACAAACAAGTTGATTTATTTATTTCTCATAAAAAATTGATTTATTTATACTAGTAATTGAATAATGTTATAATTATAATATGTACACGAACAGTTGTTATTAAGAAAATATAAACCATAATAATACCTTTAAAATTCTGTTAGTCTTTAAAGACACCTTAAGTAATGTTATAATTATAGTTATCGGATATTTACTGAAAAAAAAATTCAATGTACCGAAAATGATATAGTTTATCTTAAAAAAAAAAAAAAAATTTTTTTTGTCATTTCATACTATTATTAATTTTTTATTTTTTTTTTAAGTTTTAAATTAAATAAATTAAACTTTATATTTTAAAAAAAATAAAAATAAATTTTTTGTACAGACAAAAAATATTTAAATAAAATATGCTTTTTGTTCTTAATTTAAAATGAAAAATTTATTTAATTTAAAATATAAAACTCTTTTTAAAATTAATAATAGTGTAAGAGAGTAAAAAAAAAATTTACTCTTGTAAAAAAAAAATATTATATATTTTTAATCAATAAAACAAGTGTCTTTCTTAAGACAGTGGTCAAAATAGGCGGGAAATAGTGGTGGGATTTTGAGGGTCCGCGTGCCTTCTACGAGCCTGTTTTTTTTTTTTTTTTTAGTTTATTTAACTTCTTGGGCCACATTTCCGTCAGGTCTGCTAAGGAACATCATACTTGGACCGTCGTAGCCCAAATAATATATATGTATGTGTAAAGATTTAAGAATGTGAAAAGGAAAATCAAACTTATTTTGAATTTTTAAAATGATAAACAAAGGAAAATTCATTGCACTACATGAGTACGTCATGTAATTTATGGCAAGCATTTAAGAGGAAGACTTTATTTTTATATTTCTTAATATAAAATATAATTTATTGTACTTTTACAAACAAAAAAGAAACTTGTTAACCCTCAAGTTAAATGGAACTGGATAAAATTTTATATATAACAAATTGTAGATTAAGCCTTCACTCATCTAGAACGAAATTTTATACCTTAAACCAGAATATTATCTAATCTATTTTCTCACCCTAAAATTTATTTAACCATAAAAAAAAACATGAAACTTGTTGAGTTTAATCAGAATCCAACATACCATTTTATGCATTAGCTGTTTTCATATGACGTGGTTTCTCTAAATGAATAAAGAATTGATGTTTGATTGAAATATTTATCTTGGTTTGGATTGCATTTGAAAATTTTCGATAACTTCTTTATATATGAAAAAAAATATACCCGTTGACAAGTTATCGGATTTAAATGTTTTTAAATTGTACAAAATGCCCTTTAATTTGTGTATGGACAAAACGAACCCCCTGATTTGGTATCTTGTATTAAAAAAATAAGCCATTATCCTTTGTCTTTTTAAAGTTTTTTAGCTACAATTGTAAAAATTAAACAAACAGAAAAAAAGAAACCACTGTCTTAAGAAAGACACTTGCACAATATCAGCGACCATCAAAATGTTGAGCCCATGAGGAGGCGAAAAGAGAACTTCAAGTAGACAGCTCCATACTTGGCCAGAAATCTGCACATCCATTGCCCTCTCTCTCTCAGGGCGCCAGCCGAAGACACAGACCAAACCCTTGCAATGATCTGTTGAACTTCCCAAATAATGCCATCATACTTGTGACATTAACTGCTTGTAGCATTATTTTCCTATTACAATATAACATGAATATTAATTTATAACTCTATCACTTCAATCTATGTATGAATAACATTCATCAATTTTTGGATCAAATTTGTTGGAAGTTAGAATTTATTGGTTATAACTTTTGTTTTGAATAAGTTTTATATTCAAAAAATGTGAAAAAAAATAACAAATTAATAACATTATTCTTAAAAACTCAATATCATTGTTTCTATCCCTTGTCTCTATTACTTTTCTAACATACATAAGCATGAATCTTCTAATTTTTTAAATTTTGGGTAGGAAGAGTGAGAAAAGAAGAAAAATTAAAGAGAACAAATGGTGAGGATAACTCTTATTTTTCATTCATATACTGCATAAAATCAGAAAGTTAGAAAGACCATTTCAAACATATATGGGTTTAGCCAAGTATGTGCTTATAAATTTACAAGTTGATTTGTGAACCTCTTGTTGTTTACCCATTTTGTTCATATATAAATAAATATATGTATATATATATGCATTTCCCTTTCATAACCCAAACAAAAAAAGCATCTTATATTAGGTCAATTTCCTTAATTTCTCCCACTTTCTCCTTGTCCCTACTAGTGTGCATGATTCATGAACCTTTCTTTCATTCCCTCTGTAATCATTAACAGCTATACATATGGCCTATTGAATTCAAACATAACTAAATTTAATGAAACTGAAATATGGCCTAATGTGGGCTGGAATTCTCATACATAAATAAGCACTCAGATATGGTGTCTGATGACAGTGCATGATGCTGACACACTTAGAACTCATCACTTTCAGTCTTGATGCGTGCTATCTTTGGCCCTGTTTTTTGTTATAAATATTTGGGAAGTAAAAATTTTACCGAGTTTTAATATAATTTAGAAGATTTGATGTTAAGTAAAAAAGTTAATAAAAGATTTGTTAAGAGATGATAACTATTAAGTTAAGTTTTATTTTTTTTTCTTAGTCTTTTTCTTTTTTTCTTCGCAAACAAACACCAATTAAGATCATTTTCTATTTATGACATACAATATACTCTTAACAAACAAAATGGCCTCAGAAGTTTTTTAATTAGATACTAAAAATCCAATTAATTATTCAAAATTAAAGTTGCCCAATAAGTTTTGATGATTGATATATAGAAAGAAATAATTTATATGATGCAGTATTGCTAATCTAGTAATCTCCTAATTGTCTTGTCACTTTTTCTAGCCATAGATATTGTTGGACTTCTTTTTGACTATACATACACCCCCTACAAAGATGTTAATTTATGTCTTGCTTTGATTGGACAACCACGTCAAACCAAAAAGTTGAATGCCGAAAACTAATTATTTTCAATTATAAATCTCAACTTTAAGCTATAATTAATGGGATAAGAATGATGAGACTATTTATGAAAGCGAGAGACCTTTCCTTTGGTCCATTTTGAATTAACTAAAATGCATGATATAAATTAAGGTGGTAATATCCAAAGATGGGACGCTTAGTTTAATGAGTAATTGGAAACTTTGAAAAGATGCCAATGACTAAACTAGTGTTTTGCTGACAATGAAAAAATTTAGGTAGACAAATAAGATGTTTTGTCTCCTTCCCTTCCCTGTATGGCTGAACATGTTGTGTTATAATAAGTGAAGTTCATGAATGTTAAAACGATAAGTTGAATATATAATCATGATCGAGAATTGGCATGATGATCGAATTTTACCGTACTTACTTTATTATCTTTGATTTGTATCTATTTAAATATATTTCAACATGTGGATATTCTTTGCGTATCAGTCCCCTAAACGGATAAGAACAAGAGGAAAAACACCCTTAATATTCTTACAAGAAAAAGAAAGAAACCTTTGATTCATGATGCTATTAATCCTTTCATATTTCTTCACTCAGTTTTTCATTAACACAGTTATTTTCAGGAAAGAGACTAAGAAAAGTCTTATAAAAATATAATATTTTAAACACTAGCTGGCTCTGTATTATATATCCAAGATGAAATTGAACAATTCTTAATTAAGGAATAAAATAACATATGAAAACGACTTATGTGAAATATATAACATATCTTGTTAAATCAAATCGATCGAGTGCTCATCTTTTCAAATAGTTAGAGACTAAATATATATATATACACATACATTGAACGCATGTTAATTTTAGAGTTAGTTATATTAGTCAGTTTGAAAATGATTAGGTGTTTGTATAAAAAGAGGTTTCTAGTACTCTTGAATTATTGGATCCTCCACCAATTATGCTTTAAATCACTTCTAAAAAGTGAAGAAACTGTCACTACAGACTAGGGCTTGCAGGATTTTTTCAATAATGGTATATATCAAAGCATGCTATCCTCCTGAAATTGGGCAACTTATGAATGACATAGGCTGTTGGAATATGACTTAGGACAAAATAAATTCGGGTTTCACATATATACACTGTGTCATCCAAAATAAATAAATAAATAAATTATTAGATGCACACAAGTACTGCCACCTCCATTATTGGCTACTTTCAAGAATTAGCTAGCTAGAAGCCGCAACAATTCAGAAGGGGAGAAAAAGAGAGGTATCCAAGAGAATAAATTAAGGCAAAAGAATAGTGATAGTAGTAGTAGTTTGTAAACAAAACGAGAAGGGAAAGAAAAAGGGAAGGAAGGGGAAGAACCATGTGTTTTTGGGTCCTCTTCTATTTATACTGGTCACTTGTAGGGTAAAACTAGAGTCATCAAGGCCTAACATAAGGCTTTGGATATTCTCATAGCAACATAGGATCATCTCACATAAAAAGAAAAGTTTGATTATCAAAGCTATGCTTGTTCAATGCTATTGCTGTGCAGCTTTGAATTTGTAATGTAATTTCTAATTTAATTAATTAGTTTATCCTTTCATTTGGATAAATTTCAGCAGTTAAGACAATCAAAAAGTTATTATTGATATATCGAAGATAACAGGTTTTATGTTCAAATCCAAAACCATAGCTAAAATACTAAAAATGAAAAACACAATGAATAAATATAAATTTAATTATATTTATGTACTAAAAGGCTCATACATTACTTTACTAACTATATCAATTATTACCACTCAAGACAATCAAAAAGTAAGAGGTATAACGTGTCATATCAAAAAAGAGTTCTTATTGGTTTAACCATCGTATAAATTACTTTTTGAAAAAAGGAGGCAGCAATATATAGTGCAATAGACTGGCAATATTTAGAGAGTTAATTATGATTTATGCGATTGTTTGACTAACCTGTTTTTCCTTTCATTTCAACTCACAGAAAATAGATAATTATTAGCCGAAAGATGCACCAATCTTTCGTGAAGCGTGAATATTAAGAGATCGCCTGTACATATATATGTGTATTATGATTACCTCAGTTAGCCTGCCAAATAGAAATAGAGCGATACCAGTCTGATCTGGTTTAAACTAAATACATCATCCTATATAAACAAAACCATCATAAGATAAGATTTGTTTGTATTTTCCAAGCTTGTATTTGGTATTATTTGGGCTTCTGTGTGCTGGCATTACAAGAAGCTTTAATTCATCTTCTGCTACTGATTAGTAGAACGCAGTACATTAGATGAGCATTATCTTGGTCAAAGAACTTATTTGGAACTTTTTATGTTAATGATGTTAGCTTAGGGGCAAATTAAAGGCTATATTAACACAGCATATACAGCCTTTGTAAGCATCCTACATATAACAGATACTAATTAATTCTCTGTAGTTATGGAGCATCAAATCATTGGGGCTTCTGAAGGTTTTCTAGGGTGTGAAAGAAACTTTTAAGGCTAGCTAATCAAATCATAACAGAAAAAGATAATAAATATAATACAAAGATCTTGCTGCTAAATATTTAACTCAAAATAAAGCAGACAACTTCCTTAATGGGCGAAAAAGATGGGAGTGTGCTTTATAAATTGAAAGCTACTTCAATTATGGAAACAGCCTAGCTAGCTAGGGCAAGAAATCCAGAAGAGGAACCAAAAAATTCTGCCTATATATCTATTCATAGAACATTAAATAATATTAATATTATAGCCATGTTCTGCGGTTGAGTGGGAAAAGTCGGAACATATGTGAAAAAATGGGTTAAGGCGTTAAGACAGTACGTCTTAAAACACAACCTCGTGTGTGTAAAGTAAGTTCCCAGAGTACTTTGTAAATATTAATGCCCTAATAACTAGCTAGGTCTTTTCTTCTGGCCCACACCCATAGGATGGTCCTCTTCAGAGATAAGCCTGGTTGGAAAACATAAACTGCAGATATTTTCACCACCAGATATGATCGTGGATAAAAAGCATCATGGACTAGTTTCCCGTCAAAACCTGTGAAATGCTGAAAAAGCTAATTAGCACAATATTGATTTTTTTCATTGGAGAAAACAGGAGAAGAAAAAAGAATAAAAATACCACATACGTAAATAAATCATCTCTAGGTCTTGTTCTGCAATTAAAGTTACCCAAAACACCAGATACAGAGAGAATTTTTGTCCTATACAACACAACTTAGTTGCTTCGAGTTGTTTGGAAAATGGTTTATCTTCTCTACTAAGATCCGCAAAACATGTGTCAGAACTAAGATTAAAACAGAAAATAAAAAAGAAAAAAACTGTGAAATCTTGGATGAATAGGTCAGAAATTTTAAATTTCAACCACAAATGGGTATTTTACAGGTAGAGACAAGAGGGAAAACCTATCCATAGAAATGAGAGCACTCAATAGACGAATGTGACTCCATATAGGGTCTTATAATGTGTGCTCTAATAATGAAGCACTCTATATATATATATATATATATATAGATAGATAGATAAATGCCCTACATGCATTCACCACTGCTTTCTTGTCATAGTTATCTCCTGCTTGAAAGCAACCCCGGAACAACCCTTGCTGTGCCATATATCATGTGGTCCTGCTAATTATGCCAATCCAAAGTGTCTTGATGAGGCTGATCAACTAGCTTGACAGAGAGAGAGAGAGAGATAAGTGGGAAGGACGGCATGTATAAATGGAAAGACAGACACAGAGAGAAATTTATGTACCAATCGAGAGGGCTTTCGAGTGTGGATTGGACTATTGCCATTTTTGAAATAAGTTGAGATCGAGAAGGTCCTTGTGCAATGGCAACTTGCAATTGGGGCTTGAAGAAGGTCATACTATATACTGTGTAGCAGTGGCAAGTACAAGACAAGCAATTGAAATTCTCTCTTTCTTGCTTCCTAGAGAGAGAGAGAGCTTTTTAGGGTATGTATCAAAGAGGAAAGCTAAACTGATATGCGCGCATGGGAAGGAAGAGAGACCAGCAACAGCAACAACATTCTCAAATAGACTTTGATAAATAGATATAAACATAGAAAGAAAGAGAGAGTGTGATGTGGTGCATGCTTTTCTTTTTGGTGAAAGAGACATGTTGATGAACCCCAGTCAAAGGGAGCATTGCCTCCCCATTGCAGGTCTCACAGATAGTGCAAGCCTGTTGAAGAGAAACAATAATTGTACTTCTATCTTATCTTTCTTAGGGTTAGAGACAGGCACGTAGAGGTTAAGAACAGTGACTCGTTTTTACGTGCTTTTTAGAAAATTAATTTCCACTTTGAAATGAAATACAAGACAGCAAAGGGAATAAAAGGAAAATAAATTATTTGTTATATGAATCTTCCCATAAAATGTCAAGGCATGTGGCATCCCACTCCTTATCAGTCATCACCTATTTCAGACTACACTGCGTGCGTGTCTTGACCCATCAAGGGGAGTGTTGTCAGTTGCAACATTGGAGTATGATATAGTGGAAATTAAGGTAAATATAAGCAACCGTTGTAAAAGGTATTTGGGCTCTATAACTGCACAAATGGGGCTAAGAGAGAAAATTTCAACAATTTTTGTTGAGCCTTGTAAAAAAAAAAAAAGAAAAAAAAAAAGAGATCGTATGCAAGTTGCATTATTGGAGATGCTGCGAGGGAGAGAGAGTGAGACGGAGACATAGGGTCAAAAGATGAATATAAATGAAGTCCCTGCAGAGGTTAGGCTGCAGAGGCTGTGGGAGAGTGAAGGGAGAAGAAGTACGTTTGAGTTTTCTGCCAACCTGCACCTGCAGACCACGTGAAGTGGCACAAATATAGGACTTGGTTCTCCCTATCCACTCACTCCCTGGGCTGACTGAATCACAGCATCGTTCTAATTAAGGTTGGTTAACTTTTTTGCGATAAATAGAAAAAAGGTGGTTCCTTGTTTGTAATAAATTGCCCTTCTCGGGTTCTTTATCTCTTACACCATCTTTACTCTCTACTCGAAGCTCTCTTTCTTTCTCTTGCCCTCACAATTCAACCCCTCATGCCTATAAGGTATTATTGTCTGTGCTGTCTTTCTCAATCTCTGTAGCACTATAGCTTGAAAGGAGGAAACTGTACATAAGAAACAAATTAATCCCACATATAAGCACCAGCACAAGGATACATACGGTGCAAATCGGTAGGCTGTCTACCTCAAGCTCTGGTAAGTTAAGAAACAGTTAATTATAAGACATATATGGGTTGTCTTTCTAAAATTATATTTCCTTAATTTACTTGCAGGAACTGAAAATGATGGAATCGGTGATATTGTTCAATAAGAGAGAACATGTCAGTTTCAAACTTTAATGTGCCGTTGTCTACCTCCAAGGCTAGGGTTATCTGGTGGTGCAATTCCAAGCTACAAATATGTTTCCCTCAAACAGTTCCCTCAACGGTAATGACCCAGTTGCATACTGTGACCAAGCATTTAGCTGCAGGCCTGTTTTCTGTGACAGCAACCCAAATCCCAAACGAGACAATGCTTTTGCCCCTACTTCTCTTCGTCTTCCTACTTTATCCTTTCTCCACTTCCCTTCTCCCTTTGAAGACGATGAATTTTTTCTACAACAACATCATCATGATCTCTTGGTTCACCACCAATCTCTATCCGAGGCTGTTAATGTCGGCGTGGAGGTTACAACCAAGATTCCTAATAAGGGACACCGCATGAGTATGGAGCAGATCCCAAGAAGAAAACCTTGCAAGAGAGATCGACACAGCAAGATTAAAACAGCTCGGGGACTAAGGGATCGGAGAATGAGGCTGTCCCTTGAAGTTGCTAGAAATTTTTTTGGTCTGCAAGACATGTTAGGCTTTGACAAAGCGAGCAAAACGGTGGAGTGGTTACTTAATCAAGCAAAGGACGATATCAAACACCTAGCGACAGATCAGAACAACCACCTTAGTACTGCTGGAGTGAAGAGTGCATCTTCAACTTCAGAATGTGAAGGGGTTTCAGGCTTAGATGAGGTTGCAGTCAGTGGAAATCGAGAACAAGATGGGAAACCCTCAGCGAAGAAAAGGATTAAACATTCTCGAAAGAATGCATTCCATCCCATTGCTAGGGAGTCAAGGGAAAAAGCAAGAGAAAGGGCAAGAGAAAGGACAAAGGAAAAGATGAGAAGTCGCAGACTAGCTGATGAATCAAAGACTGAGCAATGCAGCGATGAAAAAAACAATTGTCTTAGCCGATTGGGTTCTTGGAATCCCTTTGAAACAAGAGAGGAATCTCATACCCAGAGTCGAAACGTGAATCTCTCCTTGGATGTGATGACTGAGGCCGAGGATCCGAGTTCTCAGGCAAAGGAGCATTTGGGGACTATAGATGACATGGTCCATGATGATTCTTTGTTGATTATGAGCAAATGGAGCCCATCCATGATTTTCAATTCACTGGCTAACTCTGGATTCATGCAAGTAAGTTCAAATTACTGTCATAGCTAGCTTATTATTAACCAAATCATTACAGCTTAACCACAACTTGGTGATCTAACAATCTGCATATTCTGTCATTAAGCCATGAATCTTCAAAAAACATTGCATAGAATAAAAGTGCATCGATCGGTACATAACATTTTCTGATTCCTCCACAATTGTTTTCAGCATCAGTTTGCGGAATTTCAGTCCTTGGGCAAACCTTGGGAGGCCTACAACAATAACATCTAATTTGGACCATCTCCCTTGCATCCATCTTCGATGAAGATCAGCTGATCAATAAATATACAAGCATACTGCGTTTTTCTTTACTTTTCTTTTGGCTTGTAGTGCAGTAAGGTATCTTCTATTTAGTGGCTTATGTGAAACAATATTTCATAAAGGATTGTATTTCATGATCTCTATAAAATGTTACCTTTTTCTTGTTTCTGCCCAGATCCTTCATATCAACTTGATTAGTGGCGCATATTGTAGAGGTCCAATCAACATTGTCCATCAAGAAACAATTTTAGTCTCTTTTCAGCTAAAGTGGCATAAAGTAATTCTGGCACAGAGGGTTATCGATTTGTGCTGCTATAAAATACATGTTTCTACATAAGTGGCTGTCTGGCTGATGCATTTTTGCATATTTCCATGTTCTTTCTGTTCTCTAGTCCAATCATCCCTGGAAAACGATTAGGGTTATTTCTCAGGTGTTATCATGTTTTTTTGTCTGTGGGTAGCATCCCAAGTGCATTAATTCCAACCAGTGGGTGGATTCAGGGTCTTTTTATAGAAGTGACTGAATGGACACTTGGGGTATACACTATATTCTTTCAAGTCAAGTTTCAATTGACTTATGGGTTTGAATTTCACCAGATGAGTTATCAGGTTATTAGAGCACATATTTAAGGAAGAAAACGATAAAACCAGGCATATATATAAAGGAATAATGATTGAAAAAACTATATAAAATAAAGTTGTAGTCTTTACTCTTACCGGTTGACACAAATTTAAAACTAGATCCGGAGGAGTCAAGTCAACATATGTATGTACGTGGTAATTAGAACTAACAGTTATAGTCAAAATCAACAAAGTAAAAGATGCAGTTAGCTAGAACTCAGGACAATAATTCATTTATATTTACTAAAATTAACAGTTTTTTTTTTTAAAAAAAAATCTAGTACTATGTCTTCCCTTACTTTGAATGAACCTAATTCTTCAAAATTAAACCTTGAGAACAATTAAGTGATCAAAGAGTATAATTTATAATTGCAGCACTTACCAACTTTTTGAGTTAAGATTAACATATATATGATCTTCTAAGTCTGAAGGGTGGTCTATGATGAGAGAAAACATTTCTACCCCATGGATGAGGAGTACTCAATGAAGATAATTTGCAATAATTACGTATATAGTGCTTGTCCAAATTTTTAACATCAGACAGAATATTCATTCCTTGAAGGTTAGTTATTCATAGTAATAGCTACTTATTAAATCACACAGAAGTGAAACAGATTCTTCATCATTAAGAAGCCACTTAATTCTCATTTTTGAAACTAACCTGTCAGGTATCCATCCAGTCTAAATAACAAATTAAGATTAGGCATACCAAAGACGGCTTCTATTAGTTAGTAAATAAAACTGAGTGATCAAACAAACGTGAAAAGGAAATAATTAAGGATAGACATTGGTAAACAAATAAAAAAATCTCTGCTAGTCACATTAATTCGTGACCTAACTAATGCAACTTCAATGCAGCAAAGATTTATCGGTACAGGCCGGAATAATCTCAAATTCATACTTTTGTTACCTAACTTTGCAATTGTAGTAGAACCACTGGCAATTACTACTTACTTAGAATCCTATTAGATAGCTAGAAATCAGGAAAAAAAAAAAAGAACGATTACAAATAATTAACATGTAATTCAATCATATATGAATGCTATCTGTCAGTAACTTTTAAAAAAACTTCCATTTCTAACTTTAAGTGAAATATATTTGTCAGCCGTAATTACAAGGTCACCAATTTGACATGCATTAATGATTAAATGACTGAATTTATTTTCTGACTGTCCATGAAACTATATATGAACGCTTACATTTCAGAGACTAACCTGATCATAGAATTATTCTTTTTTCGGCTAGAGTCTTGTTAGGTCCATAACTATAACAGCGTCCTTGTCCCTTGAACTGGAAACATATAGAAACTTCATCCAGCTAGTGAAATATAAACCAGATTTAGTTTTAAATGTGGAATCATAACTAAGTTAAGTTGGCATATATAACTTTATACATAGGGAACAGTTAATTGGTACATAATATAATCTATAACCAACATTTGTTAGAATAGTAATATGAATTTAGTATAGTGTCTTTTGGTATTTGTAATTTGTGTTTTTTAGAATTTGTAACTCTCATGGCTTTATAACAATTTAATAATTAAGGAGTTATGTCCACTTAAGAGAAATAATTACATATAATAAAAGTTTTAAAATTTTCTTAACTCAAAATAGTTAGTGAAGAGTTATAGAGTCATGTAATAAATTAGTGAACTTGAGAGTTTATCTCTAGTATAAATGAGAGTGTCATGTATTGTATCTAGAGAGAATTTGACGTTGATGTTAAAAATTCTCCTTTAAATAAAAAATAAACACTTGAAAATAGTTGAATTCATGAGTCTAATAAATGTCTCCTCAAAATTGACTCCATAAGAATATCTCCATACTGAATATTATAAGAACAAAATACATTTCTCTTATTCTGACAAAGTGGTATCGGCCACTTGTTTTTCCAAATGTCACCTACTTTTCTAATACACAGTAAATTGGCTTTTACTTGTGATCACATATAGCAGTTCAGTATTAATTCGTATTGTTTTTTATATGTTATTTATTTATTTATTTTTTTGATAATGTTATTTATTTATTTTTGAGTCGGGGAGGTGCACCCTTGTGCAGCCAAATTGACCTAAATGATAGTTATGATAATAATATGAATAAATTAAAACTATAAACATTAAGTTTGTGAGGATAATTAACCCTAGCTAATTTGTGGGAAGCATTCTTCTTCCATGTGGATGTAGCAAAATATGTGTTCAGATAAGAGCCACAGCTATATATATTCTTGAAATGTGTCTGAAGTAGGAAGGAAAATTAACGTTATAGCAAATCTTACAGAAAAAAAATATATATATATATTCTCATTGACTGGCCAGGATATATAAGTATGAATAAAACATTAGTCTGAGGGCTGGGATTTATATGGTTCCAATTGTAAAACCTGAATATTAACTGATCAATAATTCTACATGACCAGATAATAATATGCTGTGGGAGATATGACACTTTAAGCAACACGTGTTTCTTCTTAGAATTTTTCACTCTTGGGCTAAAGAGATATAATTCATGATTCTGATGAGCATGAAAACTTTATGTCAGAAACATTCATTGAATCTGGTCTTGGGTCATTTCATTCTTTCTCTTGAATAATAAAGCCTAAGCCCCAAAGTTTATCAAAAATTTAAAAACTGTGATTGCGTCCACTTATCCCCAAAGGGAGACAGAAAAGTTGAGTTTGCCAGAAGCAGACAGAAAACTTCTACAAAGGGAAACAGAAACATACATTCTAAAACCTGGATCAGATCCAGATGCTCACAGATTGATGCAACCAAAACACATCCAGAAGTTTTGAAAGAGAAATATGGTGCTAAATACAAACTCATTATCAATGGTGAATCAAAGAAGTCATTCCAACAAATAAACGAAGAAGAAACTGAGATAAGAAAGGGACCCTAGCTAGGAAACCCTAGGGTGATACAGATCTGAGAATTAACTCTTTGGCGCCTAAATCCATAGCCTTTTTCCAAGTGCTTTGATCAGATGCTAAGATCCATCTCTTATAGTAGCAAAAATATTTTGTTCTGCCTGTTGATTGAGTAATTAGCTAGAGGAAGAATATGAAAAAAAAAATCCAGAAAAAGAAAACCAAATACACTATTGTTTTCTCGACACTTGGGATATACATTGTTTACAAGTACTTTACTCAATTGGAAAAACCACAGACAATAAAGAAGATATCTCCTACCTACTGCGAAGATCCACGACTTACAGTATTAAAATCTCTATCAAAATTAACTTTGGTTTCTCTAAGCATGATTAGAATTAATCAAATTACTGAAAATGGAACGTGGATATAAAGGAGGCAGAGAGGATTGTTCTCCCCACCAACTCTGAGAAGCCCTAGCGTAGAGAATGAACAATTAATTCCAACCACATAACTTCTGAGAAACCCTAATTGTGATGGTAAATTATTGTCAAAGCAAATAGTTTGTCTGTGACTGATTGGACTAATTGTACAGGTGGAAGACATCAAGATAGGCGGGGGCTGGCTGATCATAAAAGCTAGTCAGTGGCTGTGCAGAAACAGAAAATGACCCCGGGCTCTTTCTTATATAACGCATTATCAGTGCAAGAAGATAATTGCATCCATCAGGACTACTACTGGCCCCAGACTAGCGTCATGATGTTTGCAATTTTCTTTTGATGCAAGCTAACACCAAAATCAAAATATTGATCATCGATCCTATGGACGATTTAATCGAACCCGCGTCCTTTCATCGTTTATGCCACTACTTCTCCCCCCTAGTCTTCTTAGATACCACTGCCACTTGCCCACCGCACAAAAAGAGATAAGAGATTATTGTCCTTGTATAGCATGAAAATATTTGCTAAGTAAGTATGCCACTACAAGTGCATTGATTTGTCTGAATGTCCACACACCTTCAGACCACTATTGAAAGTTCAAACTCCTAAAGTTGTTACCCAAAACAAGCTGACTAATTTTAGTATTTGGTTTTTAATGAATATTTTTTATTTTAGAAAATACCTTTAATTTCGAGGTGCCTTCTGTCTTGACTCTTGAGAGTTGGCACGAGTTTCAACTGTGTGTCCAACACAGTTTCGCTTCTTAAAAGTGTATACACAGGTCTGAACTGAGGGTTTGCAGGGATTTGGATATTCTCAGCTGCCTAACTGAATTAGAAAAAGAAAAAAGAATCACAAATGCTATTGATATTGTAAGTAAAAACAAGAGATTTTTATCATTTGGCATAAACATACACCTAAATTCTGACAGATGACCAAAATCTAGTAGTTTGGCAAAAACGCTTAATTTCATAAGAAATTGATTTGTCGACGTGAAAAATGCTTACTTAGAAAGGTTTACTTGTCAAACCTTGGTACAATTGGCGCTTTACCACGCAAACTTGACCAAATTCATTTACAGTAATGCATCAACAACCAGGGGGAAAAATCATAATGACGTTTAGATGGTAGCATAATTTAATATGGGCACTAGGCTTCTAAAATAGGGTCTGAAACTTGGCAGTAATATTTGACGGAACAAAATAAAGGGTCATTCACCAAACAACTGAGCTAGCAGTTGTCCACTTATGTGAACTTTCTTGATGTTTTAAAATGACATTTGGATATTTAGGCATCTCTGATAGATTTTGTAATTCTGCTTTTGAAAATACGGTAGAAAGATTTTGAATTCAACTGGTTTATAGTAATAAAATTCTCTCTTTTATATCGACATGACCCACTTTCGAACCAAAACACAAATAGCAGAAAGACCAGAAAGAGGGGAAAATTATGTGTAGAAAAATTAAGGACAAAAGTGTAGAAAATTTTAATAAAAAAATTATAAAATATATAATTTTACAAAAAGAGTGATTTCACTCATTGAGGCCAGTCACAACAAATTGTGGCTCTTAGTTGAAAGTTTTGCAAGTGACTCCCAATCTACACCATATGTTGTTGGAGAATGTGTCAGGATAGATATGAACTAAAGTTGGTTTATGAGCTAAATTAGTTTGGTTTGTTAATTGACTCAAGAAGCTAGGCTCATGAGCTGAGCTTATGCTAATAATTTTGGCTCGTTTATTATCGAACTTGAACTTTATAAATTTGATTTATTAGTTTGTGAGCTGACTCTTTTATATATGTATAATTATGTATTAATTTTATATTTATCATATTTTAACTTTATAAAACTATTATGTATACATTAAGGATGAAAATAAACTAAGTTGACTCACAAAATAAATTAATTTGGTTCATTAAATGGCTCAATAATCTAGGCCCAAGCTAATGAGTTGAAATTAAGCCAATAACTTTGGCTTATTTATTAAATGAGATAAGTTAAGTTTATCCTTTTTGTCTAGTCTTGTGTGGTGAATTTTAAATTTTAAATGAAAGGAAAATCAGCAAAGAAAAAAAAAAGAAAATTCATTTAAATGATTTTTGTTTTTCTTTTTTTCGCTGTAAAAGTGACAAAATGAGCCCAATGGGTGAACACAGAGTGTTGGGCTCTCTACGGAAAGTTCATCTATAGGCCCAAATTTAGCACACTTTGATTAGTGCTATTTTTCATTACCCAACCACATAATAAGCACACTATTGAGTTTCGGTTTACTTCAAGTTAAACATTATCTAGGAAATAACGGGAGATAACAATAACAAAATCAGTTCTACCAATGGATAAAAAAAACCTAAAAAGGGAAATGAGGTGGTTCCTAACATATTATCTCTTAAATATTTTGGAGTTCCTCTCCTATTATACTAAATGAATGAATCTCTCTCTGCTAAATGCTGATTCAAATGGCACGGTTTAGCTCTTTTCATCCCTTTTATTACGATTACAGATATATATACTAAAACAAAGTAGAAAATTTGGTCAAAGTTACTTGCATTGCAATAACTGGATGTTATCAAGTAAAACTTTTCCCACTCCGAAAAGGATGTAACAGTGGTGCAATAATGGCCATTTTTCTTTTTTGAATGATAAACCACTTCTTTTTCTTTGCAAATGAATCATACATGTACACACAGATGCATCAAAGTGAGATCGAATGTTGTGAACTGACCTGACTGAAGAGGAGCTTGGAATCTCCTGGGTTCTGGTTTTCTGTAGAGACACCTCGTGTCCAAACAAGAATGAGAACTCGGAGAGAGAGAGGAAATGGTGGAGCACTGGGACGCCGGATATATTGAGTTGGATTTTAAAATGGCCATATCATTAATTGTACGTCACTGTTTGGACAGTAAACTTCCGAAGATAAAGGACGAAACTAACGGAAAATGAAGTCACAAATCTCTGAAGGCAAGATACAGATACAGACACGGCTATAACTAAAGCTGCAAACAAACAATCATAGCACTGCAAAGCTATTAATGATATAAAAATGACAAGGGTTTTGTTGAGAAAGCCTATCACCGTTCTTTCCCAGGATAATATTGACGATTCTGGTCATTTGAAAAAAAAAAACTAATAACACTCATCAGTGTGTGGCAGAGAAAACAATAACGCTGACATATTTGCTTGGCTATCGATCTTTAAACAGTTTTAATTGCGTGCAGAGGAGCTGTGAGTCTCCTGTTGAGTCAACAATGATCTCATCTCCGCTCTCCATTCTCCATTCTCCATTCTCCTAGCTAGTGCCCTCTGTCCTTTCTCTATGTCTCCTTAGAAATTATACGAAGCTATATTATATTTATATATATAGGGTTAATGTTGAGAGCGTGCACTGGCCTAGCCTGGAAGGCTCTCCGAAGATCTTGTAACGTGTGAAAGCCTGCAAAGGCTTTGCTTCTTTCGAAATAGGTAACATACGAAAATGCTTTCCATCAGAGAAGGCACAGAAGAATTCAAAAGTAGAGTATATTTTTGCATCTTGGCACATTATTGGTATATCAGTGACTGCTGTGCTGTTTGACTGAACATTATGGCTTATGTTATGTCGTTCCTCTTGTATTGGCTGTTATGTTATCCGAGTTAATAAGAGGCTCAACTCAACTCGAGTACCATCACATCATGGTTCAGTCCATTTCAAAACAAAACTTGCTGCTGTTAACTGATTTAGCGGCCCAGGTTCCTTTTTTCTTCTCGAATCCCAGTAAAGAGAGACTCTTACTGGCTTGGCTTAGAAAATGAAATCCACTACCATGTCGTTTTGTTTTGGACCGTTTGATCACTGAGTAGTAGACCAAAATTCTGTGCGAAAACATCTCTGTCATGGCAAGGACATCACAGACTGGCAGCTGAGTTTAGACAGTTGGCAATGGTTGGTGCACCCTATCTGAGGTGTTTAAGGATCAAGACAAGAGTGCCGATCAGGATTAAACAATAAATTGGAGGAACAAGATCTTAAACAGTGCCGCCGATCAGGAATCACAAGTAGTTAGCCATCATCGTCATGCACAGAAAGTTGCCACTGCTAAAATCAGACTTTAAACACCTTGGTTAAGGCATCCTGATCCGATCTTCCAGATTCACATTAACTTATCTTCAACTTGTTAAAAACCTCCGTTAGGTCAGGTGTTCGCAACTAGATCACAATCTTCAAATTTAGGACAAAAATAATGCAGCTCCAGCCGAGAGCAAGATTAGAACACAGGTAATATCTCCCTTCTGCGCAGTTTGTGTCAAGGAATTCGAATTTTACTGATATTCTTTAGTCTTTATGAAAAGATCCCCATTTGCAGATTGAACCGAATTTAACTTGGGTGTGAATTTTAAGAAATTAAAACATGAAATCTTAGTCTATGTGCTTCCCACTCCTGCCCCGAAAATAACTGATTAATCCATAAATTCCCTCATCCGATTTCCATAGGAACGCATCCATTGCAGTTGACAAGTTGTCATAGTAAATTAGTAAGGGTAATGAAACAGCGCACTAGACCTCAAAGGATAACACAACAAATTATTCATAATCTGATAATACATTACACAACAAAAATACAGATATACAGCTGAAGCCAAAATTACAAATTTACAACTGAGGGCTAAACAACCTAGTCTAGTCGTACTACCTCAAGTTACGCCATCATGTCGCACTGGAATGGCTGCATCTTATCTTAGATTCTTAATAGTAAATTATAAATTATAGTTCAAATACCAAGTAAAGCTCAATGAACCAATGATTAGCAGTCTATTCCTACTCTGCCGGATATTAGAAAATAATAACCCCAAAAAATAATAAGGGCATTTGGATTTTCTTTCCAACATGGGCAAATTGTGTTATCTATGACTTACTGACCATTCGGTTTTTAATTTTAATCCTAAATTTTGGCGGAGCAGAAGTACCTTCTGATGCTTCGGGTTTACTATCAGCCCCTCTGATTACTGATTTAGATCCACTGGGTTCATTTGCTTTTGGTTGTGGGGTTGCAGTGTCCATTCCAGGTTCCTCTTTCTTACTTGACAAGTCTGCAGAAGATCTTTTTGCTTCTTCAATTCGCAGTTTTGCCATCTCTTTTTCTTTGCGCTTTTTCTCTTTCTTCAATCGTTTTCGCTCTAAATATTCTGGGTCACCACCTTTATGGTCTTCGCGTTTCCGTTTCTTTTCCTTGTCCTTTTTCTTTTCTTTCCCATGCACAGAAACTTCTCTAGTCAATGAATCACCATCAAGATCAGGTCTTCCAAGTGAAAGGGTTCGGAGGCTGACATATCGTTTTGCATCAGCATCTATATTGTTATCCTGAATAATGCTAGAAGATGATGGATCTTCAGCACGAGGTTGTGAATAAACTACACTTGAATCAGCAGTGCATTGAAGTTCCTTGACCAGTTCATCGCCATCGCTCAAAAATTTTGCACTACCAATGCTGGCAGTCATGCGAGAACCACGATCGTGCCAAGAATTAACTTCCTCGATATTGTGATTGCTAATGCTCACAGTCTCTGCAAAATTCCTCTGGGGTGCATCCACAGAAACAGAACTGCTAGCTCCATGATCAATTTCATGACGCCCACCTAAAGACCTTTCCACCATTTGATTATCAGTATCAGCCCTACTGGTAGCAGAAGATTGTCTGACCCTGATCTTGACAACTGGCTTCTTCCGTTCTTGCCCATTGGATACTGTATCAGCTTCCTTGGGAAGCTCACTGGAAGCTTCCTTCGGCGCTTCCCTGGGAGGCTCTGTAGGTACTTCTTTATGGGCTTCCAGAACTTCTTCAGGAGCTTCAGCAGTTGCTTCCACAGGTGCTTCTTTGGGAGCTTCATGGGCTGTGTCCTCAGGAGCTTTGGCAAGTGCTTCTTCCTTTGGATCCTCTGTCAAAGTCAAATCCTGGGCAAGGTTTTGGCTAGCGCTGGGCTGTTCCGGAAGCTTACTTTCTGAATCAATAACATTGTTTCTCTGATAATTGCAAGCTTCTGCAAGACTCGTATGCAACATTCTGTTTTCTCTAGGTACCCCGTGTAAAGTTGGTGGTCTGAAGCAAAATGCACAGATAAATTCATTATGATTATTTTCTTTTTCTCTTCATTAAAATCTTAGAAGAAAGAAACCTCATATAATATATCAAATTATTTAAACTGCAAAGAAATCTCTGAACTTTCAGAACTTCAAATTCTACTGAAACTCAACTGATTACAAAAATGTGGACCAAGTATACAGCACTAAAAAGAAGTGGATAAGCTGGGAAAGTGGGAAGTAGTCCAAGAATTTAAAATATTAGATGGAAAACAAATTCACTTACACCAGTAAAATTCCTAACTTTTTTTAATAATTTTAAAAATTATGAAATGATTTAAGCAGGGAATTCAAATGGAAAAAGTCACATAATTCTACACCACTTTCAAGCTAACACAAGCAGTATACACATCAAGCACATAATTCTTCATATACTAAAATAGTTTTTCATATTGTAAGGAATAAATAACACACATACGCTCACCTTCCGGCAAGAATTTGTAATGTGCAGAACAAGTGATGACGGAGAAAGACGTTATTGAATGATAATTGACCTTCTAGCAAATGAAGCAAAGCTTCAAGTGTTTGGCTTGTAACCTCATCATCACTGTTCAATACACCTCTCATTTGACATAGTCGCATAACATGAATGCTTAACTTTACCTGCCCTGCATTTAAGGAATGCAAATTTGCCTACTTTTAATTAATGGGAGATTACAATAAAAATCAAAGGAAAACCATTAGCCAACAAGACAAAAGGAGTTCTCAATTATTATAGACTCTTGAGAGAAAGGATGTGGAACCTCTTAAGGAAGGCTCGTCTTCCACGTATTTGACAAATAACAATAATGCTGCATCAATGCCCTTGCAGTGGAATTCGAGATCAAGAAGTGCTCTGCTTGCTTCAATTCGAACTTGCCACATTGTCTTTAAGTCCCGAAAAGGTTTTACAAGTTCATAGACACGATCCTGTGATAAATCTCGACCATTATTTACGACCATCTAAAACTTCAAAAGATAAAATGACGCAGAATGAAAAAACACTTACTAGGGGAATGAACCCTGAAAGCTTTACTGCAATCTGAGTCAGGGTTCGGATACAACTGATTGTCAAAATTCCATTGAAGCTTGGCATGAGCCTGCTACAAGCCATTTCCAAGTACATAAAATCAAACCACAAGTAAATTCAATAAAATCCACTATACTTAGTATGGATTGTGTTAATTCACCTGTCAAATTGTAAAAGTCGGTCAATGCGTTTGAGTAGTGATGATAAAAGAAGAATACTCTGCCATAAGATTTAGAGTCAGAAAGAAACAAGTTGTTTACAATTCCAAGATACTCAACTAGTATTTACAGATTAATAAAACACAGATCATAACAGCAATACCTGGTTTTATATATATATATACTCAACTAGTATTATATATGTGTGTGTGTGTGTGTGTGTATATATATATATATATGTATTAATTCTCAGTTGGGTAAGTTAAAGCATGTATTTATTATAATCATAAGAATCAATAGTAATAATTTCCATGAACCTGCTGCCCAAACTCAAGTGCGCCTACTGACTGGACTAATGCAGCAAGCCAGAACACATCTGAATAAGGATTCCCATTGTTATCATTGTACTGCCAAAAATAGAATGATAGAAGTGCCATGAGCCACAACTTCTATATATATGAATGACAATGTCACGGTACACATTATGGAACCTAACCATACTTCCACCAAAAATAGGTATTAAAATCTAATCAATTCCAAAAGCATGTTTACGTTCAAAGCCATAGTACTAGCACCGTAAACATGGTCAAGGGAGTGCAAAATAGTACAAGACATATAACACCTTTTTATACAAATTATGTAAAGAACAGTTAAGAGAGGAAAGGAATACAAGCTAGAGGATCAGGAATATGTATTCTCATGATCTATTTCATTTTGGGGTTTGCCTATTTTGACGTCTATTTAAGTTATTGTAATGTTCATAAAGATAAAAGCAGGAGAAATTAAAGCAAATAAATACCTTCAATAACTGTAAAACAAATTCAACAGCCTCTCTTGGACTTTTCTTGTCAGCAGCTCTGACTGTAGCTACAGCATGTGGAATGGCCTGAAACATTAAATGAAGTATTAAAGGGTTTAAAAGTTATGTAGGAGGAGTAGATGAGATGACAAGTTTAACACCATCCCATTTTGGAACAAAATAACTAACAGAATGGATATTCACAGGACAAACAAAGGTCAAGGAAGTAACTGAATTTTAAACAAGAAAATGTTCAATAATCCCTGGGCTCTCAAACAGTTCGAGTGATTTGGTAAATTTCACTTTATTCTAATTTTTTTAGTCTTCAGATTCTCATTAAGTTTGTGACCGCCAACTATCCCTAAGCACTCCCACAACCTCCTTCCCTGGATTTCCAACCAATCAACCTCTCATTATGGATCATAGACCACATGCTAGAGTTAAGTACCCGTTTCCATATGGAGCAGCTAATTATCAGTTCTATCACATGATTTGAATTATGTCAAGTGGCAAAGCAGTGACTGACAAGACCATGGAACTTGGGCAGTTGTGCTGTTAATTACTTTGTGATGAATTTTATTCACATTTTTGAATTTTCAACTTTGCTTTGTCTAGATGGTTTTCTATCTCCTATTCTCAAAAGAAAAGCTGCGAGTCTCTTCATTTGTTTTTCAAGGTACCCTGGTAATTTCTGGAGTTTAATAATATAAATTTTATCATCACATTGTGGACACCCTGCTTATTCTATTAAAATATAGACACCATGAAATTGAAGTTAAACTTCCCAACTGAATGCAGTAAACTAAAACAACACAGCCAATAAGCTGAAAACTCAAAAATACCCAAACAAAAACCACCCAATGCAATATAGTGAAACCAAGAAAGACCATACTAGTCCAGGCCAAAAAAAATTCTTCAGACATCACAAACAGAAAAGTTTTCTAATCTATATAGATTAAAAAAAAATCTATAATCCACTTGATACATACAGCCTAGCCTGCTTCCAGCAGTATTATACCTTTCACTAATGCTGAAATTCATTTTAAGACATAGGCATGCACATGATAATTATGCAGATCTAACCCCGTAGCAGTGTTATACCCAATCCTATTTTTTTAATAGACATCAACAGATTACAGATTAAAAGCAGATCAATTTGATATCACTTACCAAAAATAAAGAAACTGAACAGAAGAAGGAAAAAGAAAACACCTTGGAACTATATATGATATACAACCAACAAATTAAAAATTTTCACAAAGTGGTGAAAGCTCAACATCATATTCAGTTACATTGCATAAGACGTGATATTACACATCCTACCTCCTTGCATTACCTCAAGAACAAAATACTCAGGAAAGTCGTGAAAGTCATTTGGCCTGGTAAGAGTAGCAGACAATCAAAGATTGTCACTTCAACTGTTGAAGTTAACAGAGAGAAATTGAAACAACAATCTCCGCAGTCTTACTTTGGGAGTCCAATATCGGGATCAAACCTTCGACTCTTGTAAAATTTAACCAAATGCAGTAAACCAGCCCAATCCGTTTCCTGCCAGACAATGAAATGAAATTTATTTGCTGTCAAACAAAAATTGAAAAAGAAACAATCATCAGCATTTGCTTGTCTAACCATTTAGAGTAGGTAGCACAAAGTTAGCTATTTTCCAGGTTCAAAGTTCAATTAAGTACATCATAGGGCATCTATTACTGATCCAAACAGTAATTCTTTTTCATTTCAAAGGAGTTCACTCATCCTAAATGAATTTGACAATCAGACTCCTTATATGACAAGTTGAAAAAAAAAAAAAAAAAAAAAAAAAACCTCTTGCAAATCAATCTATTGAATCAAAGATGCCTCTATTTCATAAACAATATATTAGAGTTTATAAAATGTCACAGGTAACAAGGTAACCAAACATTTGAATACCTCAGATGCTGTATTAGCCAACGCAAATGCTGCTTCAATTCGAACTCTCCAGAATGCCTTGAATTAAAACAATAAAAGAATTATGTAAAAAGTTGAGATTTAGGAATTCGAAGGAATTATTTGAAGTGCTATACACTATAGAAAGGAATAAAACCTTAGAGTCTGTAAGAAAATTGTTAAGAGCATTCACGATGGAAAATGACAGCTGGGGCAATGCCTCCAGGGTTGCAATTGCTTGTGACTGAGCTATAACATCTTTGTCTTTCTCCAATTGATTAATCTGAATAAGCATATCATCCATATAGAATCAATAAACATAGTCCAAAACAAATGAATAAGTATATCAACCACGTACAATCAATCGAACCCATCCAGTAAACCCTATAAACATGGTCAAAGTACAATCTTTTACTCTATGTAGTTCACTATGTTGCCTCCCAATTTAAAATGGTGTAATAATTAGGAACATGACAAGATAATTAGCACCTTTTTCCCACTACAGTTGGAGCACATCTCTCTACCATATCACTATGAAAATTTTAAGTAATTAGAATCAAAGGGATATTACAACCACTAAGAGATCCTTACCCACATCTGTACTGGCTGATTAAAATGAATTTCAGCAAGATACTCCATTTCAGGATCTGCTCTGATCCACAATAAAGGGGACTCGGTACTGCCATATCAAGAAAGATAAAGAAGAAAATGTCAGAAACTCAATGACAACAACTGTCCTCAGAGCAAACTGGGAGTGTTCTACCTGGAGCGCATATCCATGGCAGGTACCTCACCATTATCATCAGAGCCATCGAGTTTTGAACCTTTCTTAGGCTTCTGAATACGCCTAGCAGCAAGCTTTGAGTGGCATTGTATTTCCAACAGTTGCCATGCTTCTCCAGCTATTGGAAGAATTGGATGGTCATACATACCATCAAGTTCATAGACCCTGATACTCATCATCCCAGGCCATCCAGCATCTCCATCAGAACCATCAAGAACTGGTGTACCTGAATTTTGTGATGATGTGCATCCACGGAGAACTGCCAATTCAACCATATTCTTCCTTTTGTTATAGGAAAACCCCATCCTTAGCAGCAAAAGATACCATATCAGCATCCAAGAACAAATAATTCAAAACATCTGAGAAAGAATAGCAAGTAACATCCTTATATTACACCTTAGAACTGGACATCCGCATGAACCAACCCATCGAGGGAAGAACTCTTTAAGAAATGGACGTTCAAGGTTTCCAACTTTATTCGCAAAATGTCGAAACTGCATATTAAAAATTCAATAAATAAAAAACCAGCAGTCAGAATACAACCCATCTGTCAACTTAATCAAACACAAATAAGATAGACCGTGCAGAAGATTCAACTAAACTAAAGCTTATGAGATTTATCTCCATCATTCAGGCAAATTACCTCCTTAGTACTAAGAGTTTTCATAGAACGAGATTTATCTTGAGCCCGAGAAACTATTGTCTGCAAAATCTGCAGAACGAGAAAATACAAACAAAAGAAAAAGAAATGATAAAAAAAAAAGAGAATGGGGGTCAGAAATGCGAGGGAAAGATACATACCTCTAAGAGTACCACTATATAAGCTAAATGAAATTAAGAAAAGGGATAGAAGAAGAAATATAATTGAGATGATCATTCATGCTAAAATTTACATAACTTGAATATTCTATCATAATTAACTAATCAAATAGCTTATATCTATGTGAACTTTTAAAATATATTATACCTAAACAAATATATCCAATGGAGTACCAATTAATTTTAAATTGTGATATTTTATGAAAAACACTTCCTTTGAAAAGATGGGTGGAGAGTGACAAACTAAGATAGAAAGGGTATAAGAAGCACAATCTATATACCTCCCAAATTCCAATATATGAATCTACTATCAGAAAAGCATCAGAAAGATAAAAGGATAATCGTTATTCCTCTACCCAAGACATACAGGTAAAATACATTTTCTTAAGAAAAATGTCAAAAAAAAAAAAAAAAACACAGCTGCATCAGCCACAAATTCAAGACAGAAAAAGAAAGAATAGAAAGTACAAGGACCCTTACTTTTCGGAAAGATTCAGGACCCATCTGCTTTTCCAACATTTGAAGAACTGCCACCTGAACCAAGTATAACCAAAAAATAAATGATGCAATTCAAAGCATATCTGTATCACACATTGCAGTCTGATTCCCAAAAAGCACTTACAGACTTCCATGATCTTATTTTTCCATATAAACCAATGGACTGAGTTCCATATAAGTCCTTACAAGAAGCTGAACAGCTCAAAGCTGTAGCTCCAGCATTATCTGCTTTACAAACAGCGCAATTTGCCTGCAGAATGCAGATTGATTTACACAGGATCATATACAAAAAGTGAAGACCATTTCAACTCAAAAGATATTGCTCTGTTAATAAATGATCAAATAAAAAAGGAGAAAGTTCACTTAATTCAGTCACTCAAGAAACTCCACTAAGTAATTGTATGGCTAACTATACTAAAAAATTCAAGCATAAGAAGCAGAATTCCTCAAGAACTTGAAAGTAAGCATGCAGTTTGTCAGCAGCAATGGAGATCCCATACCTGACTCCATTAATAGGGGATCATGATTCCCCAAAGAATCAAAACGATTATCCTACTCTAGGGCAATCCTGCCAAAACCAGAATCACCATCCCTCATGACAAGTGATACCAAATTGAATTTTTGTAGTATTTTCCTCATTTTTTTTGCCATCGTTAGGGGGAGAGGAGGATATATGCAAGGATTTCAACTTGCAGTCCTGGGGGGATTTGAACTCAGTGCCAAGCAGCTACACTAGGGGTCAGTGACCAACTCAACCAATACCCCACTGGCATTTATCCTAATATGATATAATCACAGTTATGATTTGATTTCTTGTTGGCTCCATGACAAACTAGAATCACTATTCCCTCCTGACAAGTGCCTTACCACTTCCATTCCCATTTTAACTCCCTAAAAGTGGATTCCATGTGGCCAACATGTTCTAACTAGTTAGGGAGAAAGAATAAATCCGAAATTTATATATAAATATACCAGCTGAATAATGGAGGAAAAACTCCAAAAACCCATTCGATACTTAGAATTCAGATCAAAATCATTTAATCCGACAATGAAGTAAATGAGCCATAATTAATACAACCAAGCAAAAGATCATGTAAAACAAAAGTGAACACACAAAGTATCCAATAAAGCTGTTATGCAACAACCATTTAGCAATAGCTTTTAAGAGTACTTACAAATCTAGCTTGACTCATTGCTATATCTTAGATAAAGACAAATGAGAAATATATATACTACAATCATGTAAAACAAAAAAGAACACTCGAGAAGTATCTTATAAAACTGTTATGCAACAACCATTTAGCAATAGCTTTTAAGAGTACTTACAAATCTAGCTTGACTCATTGCTATATCTTAGATTAAGACAAATGAGAAATATATATGCTACAATCATGTAAAACAAAAAAGAACACTCGAGAAGTATCTTATAAAACTGTTATGCAACAACCATTTAGCAATAGCTTTTAAGAGTACTTACAAATCTAGCTTGACTCATTGCTATATCTTAGATTAAGACAAATGAGAAATATATATGCTACAATCATGTAAAACAAAAAAGAACACTCGAGAAGAATCTTATAAAACTGTTATGCTAAAATCATTCAGCAACAGCCATGAAGATTACTTAACATGAATGTAAAATACAAACCTTGTATCTCCGATACCGTGCCTCATTATTTCCCAAATGTTTTTTAATAAAAAAATCAGTTAAGAACCCAGCAAGACCATCCAAGAGCCACTCTGAAATAAAAAGTTTTAAAAAAAATCAACATTTAAGGATTTTCTTCAAAAATAAATAAGCAGTAAATTAATATTCTCCATTAAATTACCATCTGTTGATGCCTCAGGAGTGATATACACACCAAACCACTGTCTTGCAAGGGCATAGGCAAGTTTTATCCTGGTATCAATAGTCTGTCACAAGAGATACTAATGCTCAGGATTAAGCTTAAGAAAATAGGGAAGAAAACCCAAGTGAATGAAACTCTGTCTTTTTCTTTTGACAGATAAAGATGAACAGAAAGCTAGATGTCACCCCAAAATTAATGGAGAAATACCATCAAACAAAACCAGTTATTTTAAGAATTACTATAAGCAACTGATAAATCATTCAATGACATACAAACTTGCATGGAAGAGCAAAATCAATGAATGAAGAAGAAAGTCTCAATATCTGATGTACAACCTATTCAACTTATTTTATAGAAGAGTATTAAAAATGTTAGTTTATCACTATTTATGAGGTCATATCAATCAACAGAACGGACTGATTCAACTCTCAAAAAAAAATAAATAAATAAATAGCAGAAAACTAAACCATCTAATTTGTTAAAATGTTGAGGAATGTGAAATACCTTTTCTTAAGAGACGGAAAAAAAAAATTGAGTAGAAGTGGTCTGGATCTGATTGTATGAATCATAAGTACCAAAAAAAAAAAAGTAATCCCTCTTGTGATTTGATGAAATATTCTCATACTATTATGTTAGTTATTACAGGCACAACATGCTTTACATAAAATTTTCTTTGCTACTTATGTGTGCAATTCCATTCATGATAGATGTGAATCCACAGGCCAACATTACCCTTAGATATAATAGCACTAGGATATTCAACCATAAAAGAACCTAACTTGAGAACATAAGAAACCTACGACTTCAAATAATGATCTGACCTGGTCAATAACCTTCTCATCAAACAAAACTTGAGAACTAAATATACTCATGGAGGCTCCTGAACTTAAGGATGAAACCGCTATCTCCGGCTCTATGAAAACTTGCTTATATGAGTCAAATGGAAATTCTACAGAAAGATAATCCTTATAGCAGCTGTTCACAGGGTAAAGACTCAATCGTTATACAAATTTAAGATAGACAAACTAGTCCGGATATTAAAAAAAAAAAAAAAAAATCAATTCCCATAAATCAAACCTGAATGCACTATGGAAAAATTCCACAGTATTTCGTAGCTTTGACAAGTTAGGCAGCAAACACATATGTGATATGAGACTAATTTGGTTATCAGCAAGAATTTCAAATGGAGCAACAGCCAAAGATATCCACTGAGCAGCAACTGGAACATCCAATTTATATACATATGTTTTACGAGGAGGATTATCCTTACTTAAGACCTGCAAAATTTCATTGAAGGAAGGCAATTAAACATCAACATGTCTGAGTCTGCAGGAAGTGTATATGACAATATCATAAACTAGATAAGTAAGCTGGGTATAATATGCAGTTTATGTTTTTCTAGATAAGGGCATTGTTAAGCAATAAAGATATATTGAATTTTCATTTAATGTCCATATACATTATACAGCACTATGATGTTCAAAAACAAGTAAACAAAACATGCCTGAATTTTTCTTGAAAGGAAAGGACTAAAATTAATCAACTGCAGAAGTCCATCTTGGGTTCAAGATTTTTTATATGTGTATGTGTGTGTGAAAAAAGAACTTAGAAGAAGAAGAATAAGATCACAACTCTATAAGCAAAAAAAAAAAAAAAAATCAATTTCCCCCTCATGAATCGACATATACGCCCCATTAATCTACAAAAGGACCAGAAGATTTTACAAGATTACACCAGCTATTAGGGTTGATTTACATGATTATACACAAGTGCCTGACAGACAACTTAATTGCACTTGTTAACAGCCAAGTAAATTCTCTTCAAGTACTGTAATATAAGTGGTTGAATACCACAAGAATTCTTTTCTAAGTCCATGTTCTTTTTCTTCTTTATCTTTTTTATCAAAAAGATATATTCATAAAGATATGTCAAGGTGGCAAAACCAAGTACTCCAGAACTACACATAAAACAAACTTCAAGGAATAAAAAAGACCAAGGGGAAAAATTTAAAATACTATGAGAGAAGATTTTATAAAAGAAACTCTCACCTCACAAGACAAATGCACAATTACTAAGGCTGACACCCTTCAGTACACATTTCTATCTCTAAAACACTCCTATCCTTTCTAACTAAATGCCCCAGTCCATACAACCAAGCACCATCACTATTTTAAGAGGAAATTTACCGCACGCAATAACCTTTCCGGTTAAACAATGTGACATCACCATGCCTTGAATAACAGTATAAAAAGTGAAAGATAAAAGTCTCACCATCACACCAAATATTCCATCCCCACATCATTACAATTTGTATAGAAGTCTTAACATCCCAGGCTATACCATGGCAATCTTTGCAGTATAGTCAGCCATACTTTATAGAAATCACAACTTATAATAGGAAATGCATCCTTCAAACAAAACTGAAAATATTATTATCCCCTAAATAGCCTTTCGACTTTCCTGGATTCCTTCCACAGCATTAATTCCTAAGTTACCTCTTAGCAAGACATGTTTCTTTATTTAATAGCCTTGAAGACTTCCGTATGTTGAGGTGGAATTTAAGTTCATCATCCCCACAATTCTAAAGTAGATCTCTTAAAGTTACTCAATCCATGAACAACATCTCAAATCAATTCCATTGAGGGAGAATATCCACTTTCACAAGGCCATATTCACTTTTATCAAGAGTAATTTCTCATACTTAAAAGGGCAATTTTTATAGAAGATAATTAGTTCATTCCCCCTTCTCTATAAATCATAGGGCGTACTTGCAACAGGAAAAAGGCCTCTCAGATAACTTATATTGAGGGTTGTTTCTATTCACAACTGTTAGTCCATAAGTTACTCGGTTATTCATATTCTCAAATAAGAGGATACCATCAATCATATTATATATTTTTTTCACCTTCAGGGGAAGGCATCTTATTCCTTATATTAGCCTCGTTTTCCCTCCTTCACAACATGAAGTTTTAGCCAGGGTAACTACTTCAAAATGATGTGAAAGAATATCTCTTCAAAGCAAAGAACCAAATATTACAAGCCAAGTCCCAATAACCGACCTATAACTTAGAAACTCATGATCCCAGAGATACATGCGGAGAGCATGGATCGAACATGCGACCTTCAGATCTTCAATCTGACGCTCTCCCAACTGAGCTATCCCCGCAAATCATGTACTGTCATAATGTGGCCCACAGCGTGGCAGAATCATATCAACAATTCAACAAAACGTATGTGACAACAGAGAGGGGGAAGGGCTATATAACTGACTCACATTTACTACCCAAAAAGCAGGTTTTTTATTTGACATATCTTCTTATTGTCCCAAAAATCAAAGGAAACAAAAAGGAAATAGGGGAGAAAATAAGAGGAAAGGGGAAAAGAAAACCTTCACTAAATATAATGAGCAAAGAAGAGAAAATAGCAAGGATGGGGGAAATCTAAATGTCTGATAACATCTACATACTCAGGAAAAAAGACAGAAATCGATTCCAAATTATAGATTAGTGCCTCCATTTTAGCACATCTTATAGATTAGTAATTTCAATAGTCCTACACACTACAAGTAACGTGGATCCTACGAGTTTCAGGAATGAAGACTTCAAAAGAAATGATGTAAGCCTCGTGAGTTGAGCCTTTCTTCATTTCCCAACAATTGAATTATGCCACAACAAACTGCTACAACTACAAACCATTTACAGATAGACATGTAGTGATTTTAAATGCAAGTAATTCCAACATGACATTGCAATAAGGGAACACTTGTCAAACCATATTCCCACATGTTCAAAATAGTATTAGACAAGCTTTCAGAACTTAAATACCAGCACTACCTGAAATAGCAAGCTTCCAGTGCTCACAGCCACAAGATTGTGTGCCACCGTGAACTCCAGATCATAGCTGAAAATCAAGAAATAACGATAATGACTTGAAGCAATTGCATTACCTCAAGTTTTTTTTTTTTTTGGTGGGGGGAGAGAATTAGAAGTGTTAAACAGTTCGTACCAGCATCGCTGTGAATTGTCATCTATACAAGGGAACCAACACCTTGCTCGCCTAATCTGGTTATCAGTAAGAAGAACGTTATCTTAAAGTGAATCCCCGCCTCTGCCTTCTCTATCCAATAGTGAATACGAATAATTCTCACATTCTGCATCCAACATCAACCTACATGAGAAAATACAAATAGTAACCTTACCACAACAACTTACTCTGTACCGGTGACATTTTCAGAGAAGGAAGCAATCTACGCATCTAAAAAAGACTTAAATTATTGGCACTTCTGCTTCAATTTCCTTAATTTGGGTAAGTGATGCTACAATGACTGTTTGACCTCAAGTACTTACAGAATTGTTAATTTACACTGAATCACACTATATGCAACGTCAACGTCCTAATTTCTAAGAAAGACAAAAGTTTATGCATATGGAGAAGAAAAACTAAGAGGAACAATAAATCGGGAGACCGATGAGTAACAAACAAACGCAATGTTTTCATGAGACATACAAAAAATCAGAAAAAAGAGCACAGAGAGCAACTATAACCTGCTTGGCAATGTCTCCAGAGGAATGATACCCATTTTCAGAAACGGGCTGCTCCTGCTGTTCACTTTCAGCCTTAAAAGGCTTGCAGCAATTAATAAGTAAATTTGGCACCATCTCTTTCTCTAGTGCAGACAAATACACCGAGCCTGCAGCGTCGGCAGCAGAGCTGGGACAAAACGCGGAGCTCCATCTTTTATCATTTTCTAGTTGTTGTTGTTGCTGATGTGGGTAAAACTCGAAGGCCGCCGGCTCACCATCAACAAGAACATTCTCGATGCCTAAATTCTCTGCGTGCAAGCCAACAAACCCGATCTCCGGGACCGTAATCTCCAATTCAGTATATCTGCAAATCACAGTAAACAAGAAAAACATCCCCTTGATCAATTAGGTGATATCACTGTACACCAATAAAACCTAATCTACAGCCTAAACGTACAAAAGATACTAATCTGGAACCAGTACAGAACTACGGGCAACGATGAGTGAGATGAAAACGAAAATGTGAAGACGAACCCGTAAACTAAACGCTTGTCCATGTCGATGGAGAGACAAAGCTTTTGATGGTGAACCACAGCTCCTGAATTCTCGGGCTTAGATTCTTCGTTCTTCGGCTTGCGAGGCTTCGCCATGTTTTAACAGAATCACAAGCAAGAAAATATCCAGAACCAGCTTGCGATGCCTGATTTATAGACGCTCTTACCAGCTAGCAAGTTTGCGTTCCCTACAGGGGTGACGATATATGCCCTACCGTTGTCGTTTAAGGCTGTGCCGTACATCTGTTGACCACTCTAATCTGACGGTGAATAGATTCCGCCTCAAAGTCGTCGAGGGTAGTCTAATGAACTAGCAGACAGTCGGATTTATATTCTTTCCTCTGCGGGTGTTTATGGCCTGAATTGATTTGGGCTCTAACTCAACTTAAACTCAATTCGATAACTCTTTACAGTGGCTATTTCTTTCCTCGCACCCTTTTCTTCTTTTAACACCCTTACCCCTTTAGTAACAAATAACAACACAAAAATATGGGTGAAGGGTGTGGAAAGAAGTAACAAGTAACACCTAGGGACTAACACCCCATATATTCTAACCACACACCAAAAACCCTATCTATATCACCGTCGAAAATATGAGATGTGCTAAAAGGTTTCAAAAATTGACCCAATTTATTTATAAACCGTCAAGCCCAAAAATGATAGTACAGTCCAATTTGCATATCCGAATGATAAAAAACTAAAGGCCCATCTTAGATATTAGAATATCTAAGGGCAAGCCGGGTAATTGCAAAACTAAACGTCCAATTGTAAAACATGATTAAAAAACAGAAAAACGTGATTTGCCGCAATCCTCAGAATGGGCAACACGTGTTTAATAAATCAGTGGTGAGGGCTCTCTACGATGATATAACGACCAAAGGAGATAATCGATGTAGCAGTGATTAATGCACTACCTTTTTTTAAAAAAAAAATTATATATCCATTCTTCATCAAAATAAAAATTATCTTTCTGTTCCAACCTTTATTGAAGGATCAGTAAACAGTGAAATTTCGTATGCTAGCATGAAATATGGATCAGTGTGCATGCAAAAGAAAATATTAATTGAACATGAAATGTGGATGAGAATTGTAATAATTGCCCTTTGTATTTTTGTTTTCAGCGTATTCTGTTTCCTGAAATGCTCACTGTGGTTCTCAATATTCTTATCCTCGTGCTATATATGTTTCTTATGATAATTCTATTGTCATCAAAGTTATATCATAGTATACTGCTTCATGCTACCCGGATGGTCTATTGACTCTGTTCCTTGCACATGTGGTGGGTACGTCCCTGGTGGATGGTTGACTTTGGAGTTCAAGTTGGTTGGTAATAATCCATTTTCCATATCGTATTTGATGGGCAACAACCCTGTTAGAATTCTATGTCCATTTTTGAAAGATATACTTGGAGGAGCAATACCCTAACCTGTCAGAGGAGCTCATTATTGTAGGCCATCCAAGTGCTATGTAATTTTAACAAGATTCATGTAAAACCTCTATTCAGTTCCTCGTGTTAATGTATAGTATTAAAATAGATTATTTTTAAGTGTCTTTTATTATGAGAAATAAGATGAAGTCGCTGGTACATGTATTGTATGGAGGCAACACGTTTCCGTTACTCAGTCATCACAGCAAGCTAGCAGTATCAAGTAATAAATGTGAGGAAGAAATTCTAAGACCCACATGCCAATACCCCTTCAGAAGGGATCCAGGAGTGAACAGATAGCATTCATGAATTTACCTGTTCACGTAAATCAAAACAAACAAAATAAAAGTTTTATATTTTTCCATTTGAAAAAAAGACAGATGATGGAGTGTAAATCAAGCAAGTGTTTTCTCCTATGCAACTTTAGCGTGTTCCAACGCGTATATAGGTGTGAATTGGCAATCTGGTAGTAGTATTAATATAGGGTGCGAGCTTAATTAATATGACATAACCATTGATGAGGAAGGGGATCTCAATATTTAATTCCAGCTTTACATTGATAATGCTAAGGTCAAACGCAACATTTACACGGAAAATGAAATAGAATAGAAGAAACCAAAACAAGGTTGATTTCTTAATTCAATGACCCTCTATCTTTCTCTCTCTCTGCCGACTATACAACATGTTGCCATTGCGTGCGTTTGGATGAAAAAGTGTCGTTTTCCCAGAGACCAATTACCCAAGGAAAAGTCTGTTTTAGGAGCTGCAGTGGTAGTGGATTGAAAGACTTGAGCAGAGTTTTGCTTTGGAGCTATATGCTCTTCAATTCCAAAATTTCCTGTATTAGGATTTAACGGATCATGGATGCAATTGCTTTTCACTGTTGAAAGCCAAGTTCTTGTTTTTTAATGAAAGATCCAACCAAATTATGCGTTGAAAACAAAAAGAAGAAAAAATGCCATTTTTAAGAAACAAAGTTTCTATCTTCTTGGTGGGTTAAAAGACTTGTTTTTTTTAAAAGAGGTCAAAAGCTCCATAGTCTCCGATGACATGCTCAATCCATAACCACTCAATTTATACATAAAATGCTCTATGTAAAACTATATATATATCCCTACACCTCATTTCCTTGCTGTGGCTAAGTTGTCATACCATTATATAATTCAAAGTTTGACAATTTGCTCTTAAATGATCCTCTGTTCCTTGAACTCAAAGGAAGCTTCATTGGGAGAAGAATGCTCGACAATTCAGCCCCCTCTCCGCATCTACTGGACCTTACAATCTCATGTCCTTCTTTCTCTCTCTGTGTATAGAATAAAAAAAGCACAATAGAAATTTAAGGTGCAGAGTCAGATGGAAGCAAGCACTCTCCATGTCAACCCTGCGTAGCGGCATTTCTTATGCAAGCTTAGCACTTTCAAGCTGTCAAAGCTTCAAAAGGTTACCTATTCTTCTACTCCTCCTTCTAAAACCATATAATTATTTTCTCATTTTATCCTCCCAAACCTTATTAGATCTCTCCATGCAGTCTCTTCCCTTAATTTGTTCACCATGATCATCAAAACCCAACATGTAATCGGTCTTATTCTTTGCCTCTCCTTATTCTTGATCCTCTTTCATGATCGTGGGTGGTTCAATTTCGATTCCAGCAACAATGGCAACAATCGTTTTTCTGTGTCTCGCAATAGGAGAATGTTAGCAAGCAATTTTGACTTCACCCCGTTTCTCCATCGACACCGGCATCATCGTCACCACCACCACCGGAGTCATAGGCCGGTGCATCCGGAGCCCGCGAAAAGCGATATTGACCCACGTTATGGTGCTCAGAAACGCTTGGTTCCCACTGGTCCAAACCCATTGCACCATTGACGTTCATAATCCACATACTTCATTTTTTTTCTTTTTCATCTTCCTCTCTTTTTGCATTCTTCGCGATTATGTAATCTTCTGTATTATTCATCAAAGGAAAAATATGCAGTAAAAATTTTGAATTATAATTCCTTACTTTCTTTACAGATACACCAATTCTAGTTTAGATAAATCATATCATACTTATTTGGTTTTATGGTCGTTTTAATTATAATATTTTTTTTTTTTGGCTAAGCATATTATGTTATCACGAGGTTACCAATACAATGAGTTACTGGTTGTTAATGAAGAGCACCTGTGTCTTCATTATTGAGATTATGCAAAGAGAAAAGTTATGAAATTTTGTTTTTATGGGTACATATGAAAGGAAACAGAGTGGTTGCGACGGCACGGCAGAAGAAGAAAAATGGCAATATATGTGAAGGAGGCATGCATTTAATATTGAGATTAGTTATGGTAAGGGGAGTTGAAAACTATATGTGTGATTGTAAATACAACCACAGGGACGTATTTGCTGGAACATGTTGACTTTCAACACAACGTGGATGAATACAAACACACATGCTTCCCCTGCACATAGGATGCTCACGTGGGTGATTGCTGTAGAATACATGTTTTTTTTTTCTCTGTTTTTGACCTCAAAATTTGTTAAGTTCTATATATAGTAAGTAATGTTGGTTACATCATTTTTAGTTGCGTTACTCTCAACATTTTACCATCAATATCAAGTTTTTCAAAGACCTTTTTGCTGGTTTTGTTGCTTTTTGGTCCCATTCAAGTTTTCATTAGCTTATGTGCATTCCAATTTCAACAGGGGTGGTTATTAGTTTCTTCAAGTTTAACTGCTTCACTTGCTCGTCTTGCTCGAATATCACCTAATACCATTGATATATATTATATGTTGGGTCTTTGAGGGATCCAATGACCACAATTGCTTGTTTTATTTCTTGTGGGCTTTGAGAAATTTCTTGCATATAATAGTGACTTTAACATGAAGTGTGTACTTCTATTTATTTTCATGAATGGTGACAATCTGGTAAGCTAGCCAATTTCCACGGTTAAAGAAGAAAAAAAAGTGGATATGCCGGTGGGTGGTGGCTACAGGAGTACAGCCCAATAAATTAGCAGTTTACCACAGAAACCAGCGTCACCGGCGGAGACATCCAAGTCAGATTTTGGTTAAATTAAAAATGGTCGCCCTATAATATTGGATTAAGCTAAAGAAGCGCCTTGCTTTTTGGTTAAGATAACCGTTTTGAAGAGTTTGATACTATTTTTTTTTTTTCTTATTAATACGGGAAAAAAAAAAGGCAACGTTTGTCTTAATATTAATGTTCCAGTTTTTATTTTTAATTTGAGGTTTAATTAAAAATTTGAAATAACATCAAACATTAGATTGGGTCCATCTTATAACAGACCTTAACTGTGGCTTGACTTGGGTCAATTGATAATATCGATGTTAGGTTGGGCCTGATTTGATAAATACGCTTGACCCAACTATTGGCCAAATCAGTCCAATTCACAGTAAAAAAAAAAAAAATTACAACTACAACTAGTCAGTCAGTAACGAGTTTTTCTTTTGGTAGAATCTAGTAAGTAATGACCAATTTAGTGAGATACCCGTGGGCTTGACGAATTCATGTGTGGAATGCAACACGTCGAATCTTGAATGAGAAAAAAAAAATATGTACATATTACCTATGAATTATGATCATCGTTTCTGGGTTAATAAAAATACAGTACAACCAACAAAACATAGTTAATAAAATTCCAACCTGCTAAATGTTAGATTATTACAATTAAACATAAATAAATAAACATCATTTGAGAACTTTTTTTACAATCCGGACTCACTATCTTTTTTTTGGTAGGATAAGGAAAGGGGGCTTACCGCCCAAACAGCAAAACCACAAACGTAAGATCTGGGACACAGGAACTTCCCATTGATCAGCAGCAAGAAGCATCAAGCGACCCGGAGGAGGTCTAGCTAAGTAAGTGGTGCCCTATCTGAATGAATGATTATGACATGATAAATTAATTAATGAGAAACAGTAATCATAATTGCGTCCCCAATTCAAACGGTCCCTGTAGAGCATCAAAATGTAGATGCCCCTTTGAGACCATTAAAGGGAATTGGATGATCCATGGGTCAGATTCCAGGGCATGGTTGAGATTGACCATTGCATTCGCAATTTTTTATTTCCTTAAACATTCCAATTTATCAAATTGGTAATCAGCGTAGAATCGCAATTTATTTTTCTCAACGCGTTCTTAGCCACTAACTATGAAATTTACCTAATAATCAATCAAATCAAAGTACGTAGCAACTAGGAACCACACCTTTCATTACATGACGTTGCTAAAACCAATCTGAAAAGATATCATTCAAGTGTTTCGTTGAACCATGCAGGACTAGAATAAACGGTTGAGATTAGACCAACAAAAAGTAAACTATTACGAAGCAATAAACAAGTTGCGCAAGTGCAATGCAGATGACGTTGTACGTGTCCAATTTAAAAATTGAATGGGAAAACAACTTCTTTTTTTTCAAAAAAGAAAAGGTTATTCTCACAAGATGGTGGGCCCAAGAGAAATGAGAAGCGCATAGAAATGCTTTGCATACTTGAATGTGGGCCCAACACAGTCGAAACAGCACCCACTAGGCCCGAAAGTAAACCCCCAAATTTAACACTCTGCCATTCTAATAGTATCGTCTGAACATAAATACCCCAAACAACGAGGGAAATGCTTCGACACTTGGATATTTTGAGGGACAAATTTGAACAATTAATGATTTTTCCAATTTATTACAAAATTAAACATTAAGTTTTTTAAGGGAAAAATCAAAACAATCAAGAGGGAGAATCACATATATCACTTTAATTTCCATAGTTGTTTGTATACATACCCAGCATTGAATTATAGTTTCACTCATAAATGGAGAAAATTGGTAAAATATATCTAAATTTTATTATAGGATATCCAATCATATATAATCCACACGAAGAAAATGCATATTATATTTATGGCCCGGTAATAACTTCGGTGAACTTCCAAAGTGCAAAATATCATCTCTCCGCCACTTTTCTAAATTCACGTGGGACGAGTTAACACCAAAGAACCGTGGACTCTTGCCAGTCAGTCTCACCTAAACCCGTTCCACACCTATATATACACCCACAGTCCATACTTCAATATTCCTCTGGAAAGTCCTGTCCTCCTGATCCACGAAACCTAAGACCGTCGCTGACATGGTTCGAACATCTCCGGACTCGCCGAAGCGCCACCAAACTAATGGCTTCCTCCTGAGCATAACGGCGCTAGTGGTTTTGTTGGCAAAGCGAGCCAGCCGCTTATCGGGAAAGCCGAAGGATAAACCGAGCGACGACTGGAAAATCGAGCTGAGGTCTACGAAGTCGCCGCTGGCACGGCCGAAGAAGTTGCTGAGCAACATAAGCAACAAACGGCTGCCGTTTATTCATCACAAGAAGAAAGACGAGGAGGTTGTGGAAAAGGAAGAGTGGGGAGACGGAGGCATATGGCAGAAGGCGATCTTGATGGGTGACAAGTGTCAGCCGTTGGATTTCTCGGGTGTGATTTATTACGATAGCAAGGGGCAGCGGCTCAAGGAGATCCCCTTCAAATCTCCACGTGCGAGTCCCATGCCTGGTTATCTCAGCCGCCCTCGAGAACAGAAGCTCTGATAGTATCAACGGCCGACGAAATAAGCAAGAGTTAATAGGACGCAGTGGAACGACAATATTCCAAAGTAGAATTCACAGCTAGCACTCGTCCTCTAAGTAGAAGTCAGTGTCTCCAATCAGTCTGCTTTATTGGTGAAAGGATAGATAGGTTTTGTGAGCTGCTGTTCCAGGTTTTCTAGTTAAAATATGTTTTATGTGGGTAAAAATATGATTGATTACTAAGCTCCCACTTTTCTTTTCTTTGTTCCTTCTTTTTTCAGAGAAATAGAACTAAACATATACTTGGCAAGCTGGGCAACTTTTATGTGACCTTGTTTTTATGTTCAGTAATAATAGCAATAATCGTAAGAATGATATTATTATTATTACCCTTTTAATTAGTATAAAGTATGCAAATTATAACTTAATTAGAAGCAGTTGTGACTATTACATTTTTTTTTATTAGAGATTATACATGGAGATAACTTAATTATTCTTTCTTTTTCTTTTAATTTGTAAGATTTTTTTTAAAAAAAATGGTAAGATTTTAATTTAACTTGATACCTACGTAATCTATTTAATTATAATACTAAATACTTAACTATATATTAAGATATCTCTTTTTAAAAAAATACTATTAATTTAAATATAGGGAATACTTTTTAGCATGACTGAAGCACCACATGAAACTTCCTCTATGTCAAGTGAGTCGTTCAGAATTCTTTAATTTGTGCACAGGATGGGATTCAATCGTAATATTGTATTTATTTTTTACTTTCCTATTTTTCGCTAATTTATTTGTACGTCCAGTCTAACAAGCGTTGCCGAATGAGAATGGTGAATTGAAGTCAATAGTTGGGTTGGTTGACTTTAGCAAATGCAGGGGCGATATGCAGTAAAATTAATGCGGAAACATAAACTTACCATAACGCCTTGAATTTCATGTATAATTCTAAAAATTGAAGATTAAAACTTATCCAATCTCAATTATTTTACCGTTGGACTCCCTCCCCAAGCTAATATTAAAAAACTTTCCAAACACTCACACTAGCATTAAAAAGCTCATCTCTTCATCTAATTTATGAAAAAAAGACTATTGTACCATAATTTTTAGTTTAATAAATTACCTTTAATTATTCCAATTATCAATACAGAAAAAAAAAAAGGTAATCAATACAGATACAAAAAAAAATATCAATTAGTCCATATCAAAAAATAAAATGTAATCCATTAGCAATAGAATACTTATATATATTAATGATGATTAAAGGTGGGATGGATGACGAGGGATGGAGTTAGATGCAAAGTCAAACACCTATTATAGAGGATAAAAATTAGCTCGGATACAGGCCCAACTTTTACTCTTAACACACCCTAAGGTGGAGAGAGGGATGGGTCTTAATGATATTAATGAATGAGATAAGGGGTGTGTGGTTATAAACTATGAAGCCCGGTCACTGAGAGGCTATAGGCCTTGGTATTTTTTGGTATTGGTCCGGGGCCCAATTAGTTGTACGCAGCCAATCTTATTGAAAAAAGAAAATGAGAGGACCCACGTCTCTAAATTATTACTACAAGAAAGGCAATTAAGCAATACTATGAAACAATTGATTTTACACTTGTCTTGTATTGCTCATTTATTGAACATGGCAGCCCAATCCATTCTGCGAGTGTTTTCTTGTTAGTTTTTGCCTAAGTGTAAACTCAACTCACTCTACACAAGTAAAGTATCATTTCTCGTGAAATGATAATCAAAGGATGACCACAATTGGTGGAGGTAACATCTACTAGTTCCAATTCCGAGCACCAAAGCTCTTCTAAATGAATGCGCAGGAATCTTGTTTGGTTTTAATTGTGGAAGAAATCTCTATGAGTATTCTTTTCAATCTACCATACGAAGTGATACAAAACGATTACTCAATAACAGAACAAGGTCAAGTACCTGAAGTTTTCCTTTTCTGTTTGCGGGTTCTCAAGGCAAGACCAAAACGAAAATACAAAAACACGTGAAAAGCAGAAGAAAAAATAATAAAAAAATACAACCAACAAATAATACTAGCACTAAAACTAGAAGAGAAGGAGAACCTCTATGCCGGTTCAATATAATTCAATCCACAAAATCGAACGATCGAATCAAGCTCCGGGTGCTGCATCCTTCACTTTACTCTGCAAATACCCACCATACTCCCTGGCGTAATCCTTTACGTGGCTCGCCGTGTCGTAAATCCGGCTCCGTGCGTAATCGATCCGGTCCGAGCCCGGCGGGTGAAGCCCTCTGAAGTAGCGGTACATCCACGACGAGGCAGCCACAGCAACAACCCCGAATCCACACACGATCAAGAATCCTGCAGCGGCGATGAAGAGAACGGTGCCCACCGGGACCCACAACGGGCTTGATACGATGATCAGTGGCATAATAAATACGAGACCCAGAATTGTTCCCGCGACAGTGATGCCGGTGAGGACGAGCAAAATGGCTCCCGTGATGAGAAAGGTCAGGAGACCAACGAGCTGGGTGGAATTCGGTGCGTGCTCTTGAAGTTTTCTCAGAAATGTCGAAGAGGTTGTGGGTCTTGTGGGCGTGGCTCTCTGCGGCTGGGCTGCGGTTGGGTTGCGGTCGGCCATGGTAGAGACAGAGGAGAAGGAATAGAGAGAAGGAGAGTGGTAAAAGAAGAGAATGGGAATGTGTTTATGGGACAGCTGGTGGGAAGCTCCTATTTTGGAGACATGCATGGGTACACGTGGAGTGGGAATGGGGCTTTAGTAAGCTTATGAGGGTAGATTCGTGGATGACACTGACTTTTGAGTAGGAATCGGTGCCGGGATCAGATCGGCTTGCGAGTTGATGTTCACCAATTAAATCAAGCCACTCACTCAGTACACCGAGCATATTACGACAAGGGATGTTTAGTTATACCTGCTTTACATTTACTTTTTTAATCTATTCTATTTTTGTTACCAATAAATATACACATTATGATATACATTCTATGTCATACCACGAATTAATATATAGTTTTTTATTTGGTTGGTCTTATCACTAGTCCATTTGTATTATCAATGTAATTTTAATAACAAATAGTATCAAGATTAATGATCATAATGCAAAAGTGATTAAAATTAATAATCATAATTTCCTCGACAGATTTGAGTCTGCAGTGTACAACAGTGTTTAAAACAGAGCTGTTACATTGATATTACCCTTGTCATCAAAATTCAGAAATCAAATGCCAACTCCAACCTGCAAAGAGGTAACTATATATTGAGTTAAGCAAGTCCAACTCTATAGTCCTTTCATATAACAGAGTTGGCAAATGGGCAATGGCGGATTGATCCTCCTTCAGACTGTTTAGTTCAAGCAGTTCCAAAAACTGTGACTTCATCTGGTTTCTCATTTCTTATGATCTTAAGCTTCAACTTTTTCCTTTAATCTTCTGTTGGCAGATCTTGTTGCAGTTCACTTTCAGCCCGCCCTCATTCACTATCTAATACATTCAAACTATTTTCATTTTCTTTCTTTTAACAGTGAATTAAATTTTCCAGTCTTCAACACAAAGCTTCTCCAGTTGTCCCCTTTCTGCTCCGATGAGTTAATGTGTCTGTTTGGGTTCGCGGAAGAGGAGATTTGGGATGCTGAGCAGAGAAAGAGATAATGGGAGAAGAATAAAAAGGAATTAGGAATACTAGAATCCTTCTCTCCCTTATTCGTCAAATTGGTGGCAGCAGAGATGTCTAGATCTGGTGGATCAATCTGGCTAGTGTGTATTTATTTATTTTTCAGAAATCCTTATATACGTGTATGTTAATTAGTGTTAACTACTAAGGCATAACTGGGTCTCATATTTGGACCAACAACGCGTGGCAACTTAATCTCCTTTTGCAATGTTTACGCTTTACACAAACACTTGTCAGCACGGAGTTAATGATTTCTCTACTCCTTAAATGAAATTAACACCAATGTTTGGCCTAATAGACATTTTAAGGATAAAGAATCATTATTTCGGTGTGACATCACCAATTCATGTTAAAACAATAAATTACACTGTTTTTTTTATATAATATACTCGTGCAAGAAACAGTAGCTGAGGTGGCATTATGCAATTGGGAGACATTTGACGAACGCATAAAAAAAAAAGTAAAACCAATACCATACTTATTAAAAATAATAACGCAGGAAATCCAACCAATCAGAAAATTAAGTAATAATAAATATACAAGTAAATATACGAGGAAAATCAGAACACCCACCAAAACAAGCCGCCGTAACGCAGTAATCAGAACTTCTATAGATACCTGCCACGCTTCTGCAAATCAGAGTCTTGCCTTGAAACCCTAAAATTCTCCCTTTGCTCAGAATTCTCCATGGCTTTAGTTGCTCGAGTGGCTAAAATCTTTGTTTGCTGAAACCTAGTTGGTGTTCGACGCATTGCTCCCATGGATGCACGACGTGTCTCCCGGACAGTGATTGACCCTAAAGTCAGGCGCGTGGGTTTCTTCGCTCCCAGTGCTGCGCAATCGGATGGGGTCGATCCTGTCTCGGTTGATTCGGAGTCTCGACCACTTGCGAACTCTCCGGTCATGATACCACCACGGCGTCATCTTTCTGAGAGAACAGCCGCCGTTCCGGTTCCCGAGACGGGTTCCCGGCGGCAAGCTTCCGGAGATAGTGTTCCAGTTGGAAGTTATAATCCATCGGAGTCCCTGCTTGGAACTTCGCCGGTGGCATCGCCTTCCAGTCACGTTGAGATTCTCGACGGAATATTCTCCGAGGACTCTTCTACCACTGGCTGGTTTCGTCGCAGTACTTCAGGAAAACTTGCTTCTAGTTTTCCAGGGGGAGCTCTTGATTTGGACACCGTGAAACCACCGGAAAATTCTGGTAGTCACTTCAAAGTGGGGATAGATGCGAGAAAGTCCGCTGGTGTCTCTGGTAATTGTTTTTTACCAATGGTATAATGTAACCATGAATATATGCTTGTTCATAAGAGTTGTTGCCTTCCATGAATGCTTTTGCAGTTTGTGATAGTTGGCTATATTGATTGAATCGAATTTAAGCAAGGACAAAAATTCATGTTTGCTCAGCATCTGACTTGGATTGTCTGATGCATTCTTGTCGATATATAGGAAATATATGGAAATTGTTAAAAAGCAGTTGCGTTAATTCGTTATCTTTTGGAAATATTAATCTGAATACTGTTGGTTCTCACATCCTGCAGATAAAAGGGAAGATGTTGCCAAAGAAGTGCATCATGATCTGTCATCAAATTCAAAGCCGCTGAAACAAAAAACCACAAAGGCTGAGAGACGAGCCTTGCAGGAGGCACAACGAGCTGCAAAAGCGGCTTCAAAAGGTTCGAGCCATGAAATTTTCTTCTCTCTATCTGAGGATTCTGAACATTCTGCTGATATAGTTTACTGGGCTGAGTTAATATACAATATATATGGTGAAATTTGTTTTCCTTTGTACTTCCCCTCTACGAATTCTTCAGTAAAGTTATATGAAAACTTACTTCAGGAATATTTTACTTTTCAGATTTGATGTTCTCTTTGTGTTTGTTCACATGTTATTGAGTTGATTTTTCTTTTTCTTTTCCATTACAGAAGATTCTTGTTGAAATTCAACGAAGTTAGTGTAGAAGGTTTACTTGCAATATTTTTCTAGCATGTAGGTTGTCATGCAGCACTTAGCTAGTTGATATCGGTAGCTGAGGCTCTATATGTAGGCCTGTTTATTACATGGATGCCCTTCATACATTTCCGGTAATCTGTATTTATGATTTTTATTGTTGGTCTCTATCCAGCTGAGGCAGTTACTGAATCTGGTAGAGCAGGCCCCGGTAAAACTAGTAAGCAGTCCTACCAAAAAAAAGACGGTCCTCCGGCTGCGTCTCCAGTGACTAATGACAAGAAAGCAAGTGATCGTCCTCAGGAGAAAGAAAGGAAGAAAGATACTCTTCCTCCACGAATGCAATTTGATGACAAGAACCGAGTGGAAAAGGCAAAAAGGCGTGCTGTAGTTAATCAAACTGAAGCTAGAAACAGAGTTGAACTATTTCAGCATTTGCCTCAATATGAACATGGAAGTCAGCTTCCTAATCTTGAGTCAAAATTTTTTCAACTTTATTCGGTGCATCCTGCCGTGTTCAAGGTACACTTACAGAATTCTTAAGGTTGTAATGTTTTTAATGGCATCTGTTTGTTGAGAAAGTGCGTTGAAGGATTTTCCTAATTCATATGGAAATCAGATGAATGTGAATAAACTTAAGTATAAGTAAGTAGATATGATCGCGAACTGCTTGTTTTATGTTCAGGTTGGATTGCGTTATTTGGCAGGAGATATATCAGGGGGTAATGCTCGGTGTATTGCGATGCTGAGAGCATTTCAAGAAGCTATTAGAGACTACTCCACTCCACGTGAAAAAACTCTGGCTAGGGATTTAACTGCAAAAATAAGTAGTTATGTCTCTTTTTTCACCGAATGCAGGCCTCTTTCAATCAGCATGGGAAATGCAATTAAGTTTGTGAAGAGTCGTATTGCGAAGTTGCCTTTACATCATTCTGAGTCTGAGGCAAAGGCAGTTCTTTGTTCTGACATTGATCGGTTCATCAATGAAAAAATTATTGTGGCTGATAAGGTTATTGTCAGACATGCTGCTACAAAGGTTAGGGATGGAGATGTTCTTCTTACATATGGATCGTCATGTGTTGTTGAGATGATTCTTTTATATGCCCATGAACTTGGGAAACAGTTTCGTGTTGTGGTGGTAGACTCACGACCGAAGCTTGAGGGCCAGGCCTTACTTCGTAGATTGGTGGCCAAGGGCCTGAATTGTACATATACTCATATAAATGCTGTTTCTTATGTGATGCATGAGGTCACCCGAGTTTTTCTTGGAGCTTCTTCGGTTCTGTCTAATGGAACTGTATATTCTAGGATTGGGACTGCAGGTGTTGCTATGGTGGCTCATTCATTTCACGTTCCTGTCTTGATCTGTTGTGAAGCATATAAATTTCATGAAAGGGTGCAACTTGATTCGATATGTTTCAATGAACTGGGTAAGTTTGGTAGAATCAGCTTGTTTTAACTGTTGTATTTTCTCTTTAGGCTATGCTTGGTGTATATTTAAGAGGTGGGATTAAAATTGAGTTAAAATGGTAGTCGTGTAAAGGATTCTAACCAAAAAAGGCATTTTCCTCCCTGCCTTCTTCCATCTATACTAATCATGGTCTTAATATACTGCCTTTTAGTTTTGAATGGGAGTGGGAAACTGTATTTGAGCATCTTCAAATTGCTTGCAGGTGACCCTGATGCTCTAGCCAGGGTTCCTGGAAGAATGGGTGTCAATTATCTGGATAACTGGAGAAGTAAAGACAATTTGCAACTTTTGAATTTGATGTAAGGTCTTATATATTCTACTGGAGTGCAGTTCCCCATCCCCCTCTTCCACAAGCGCGCGCGCACACAAAAAAAAAAGAGCTTTAACACTGATTATATTTTGACAATGACAGGTATGACGCTACTCCTTCGGATTATGTCTCTATGATAATAACAGATTATGGCATGGTAAGTTGATTATAACAGACGCTAGTATATTCTTTATTTTTTTTGGGTTAAAAATGCTAATATTCTTTTTTCTAGATATAATAACCTGACCTTGCTCTGCTTGCCCATAGCCTATCTGTTTTCTTTAGAATTGTTTTTGTAGATAGGATCGGGATAATATTTCGAGTTTCGTTCCTCCATTTGCCCGCATGTTGTAGCATTGTTATTGTTTTCATTCTAATTTTTCTTCCTATTGCAGGTCCCGCCAACGAGTGTGCCCGTAATTGCACGGGAGTATGGCAAAGAGCATTTGTTGATTTAGAGAAGCTACGTAACAGGCCCGCAATTTATTATAACTGGAATCTTCAATATACATAAATTTTCGCTTGTCATTGGGCAAAAAAAAAAAAGGTTAGCGGCATTTTTTAAGCGTCTCTTCTCTCGACATTGTTGGAGTTGGAGTTATTAGATTCTTCGAACACTTTCTAAATATTTGTGGAGTCTAACTGGTTTCCTGGTTTATAAACCTGACCACAAAGTTGACAGCGACTTGTAATAACATTAGCTGTCAAAGAACTACTCGATAGTCAATTTGTTCATCTAATTGTTTCAGGAATGCCTTTGATTTTCATTTTTATTCTTTATTTTGGCCATTCTTGTGTTATATTCAGTAAAATGTAGGTCTGGGGGTATGTTCGTACAAAGGGTAAAAGAAAAACTATTACTTATTTTATGTTTCTCGTAAGGTGTAAAGAGATAATATCACTAATTTTTGAAATGTTATGCCATTAATTTTGACCCTTTGATTATGCCAAAATGTCTTGCATTTGATTTTCCCTTGGATTATTATTTCAAAATTCAGAATTGTACAACATAATACATGACATCGATTTGATAAATACAATCTAATTTGCGTTTCTAAGTAATTGATATATTACAACGAGCTAAGTCAAAATGAGACCTAAAATTTTGACAGTTATCGGTTAATTATTTTTGCTTCTTGTCGGAAGTGGTAATGGTATTGTCTGTAGTGGTAGCAGCTGCCAGTTCCATCAGCCTCTCATAATCTATCTCAGTCGACTTAAATTTAAACTTGATGCCTACCTGAATCCAAGACTTTATACAAAGAATAGCTTGTGTACTATCGTGTGGCATACAGAAGCGTTGTTTGTCAATCTCATCGCCCTTATCACAGAAAAGTTCTTCGGGCACAACTGAAGTGGGCTGCACGGCAAGGTAATCCCTGGCCATCACAGATAGTCGTGGGTAGCGAGTACTATTCACCTTCCACCACTCGAGAACATCTGTTGGTATTGGTGCTGGAGCCTCCGACAGATACTGAGTGAGCTCATCGGTGGCAGAGCTCATGCTTGCCCGTCGTTTCTTGCGAGCTATTTCCTCTGCAAAGGAAACACTTCCCCCATCTTCAATTTCCTGAGCATTGTATCCAGTACTCATTGGTGGGAAATGGCTGGCAGAATAATTCCTCATAAAATGGCTTCTTGCTTCCTCTACGAAATTTTCTGAGTTTAAGCTCTCAGGAATTAGCTCTCCCTTGATTCGAGGATCCAGTATTGCTGTCATATACGTGAATGTGTCGCAAACCTGAGTAATGTAACTTCTGGACTTTTTAGCCATTTCTTCTGCAGCACTTTTTAGCCAGTCTGGGCTATGACGGCATTCTCTACAAGCAGCAATGGTTTCTGAGATGTGATCCATGAAGAAGAGGACCAGGCCTACTGTTAGTACTTTACTAGTGCATATGTCGTTTGTGGTCTTGTAAAACGGTTCCAGATACTGATGCATAATGCTAACCACATTTTTCTCCGAAGAGGTCAGCATCATCCTACTACCTAGCGTTTCCTCATATTTACGGATGACTGCATCAATAGATTTACCTGCCTGTATCATGAACAAAGCTATCCATTATTTCTAATTTAAAAGCGTGCATTCCATGATACCTCAATATCCTCTAAATTACTTCCAATTTAAAAGCATGCATTCCTTGATACCTCAATATCCTCTAAATTCATTCACAAGCATGCACATACCATGCTATATATTTGTTGTCCAGAACAAATTACATTAAATTAGAAACTAAGATGAAGTTCTGTAATCACATCAAGACACCACACGTCCTCTCTTGAAGTTACCGCATGTCTGGAAAATCATTTCAAGTTACTGCATGTCCTCTCTTGAAGTGTCCAATGATTCATATCTAAAATTTAAAGAATACAAGACGCATCCACTTTTTCATTATTTTCGAATGTTCGCATGTAGTTCTGTGACACTTCATAATTTCCTAAAGGCATTTGCATGTTTTCCTTTTTTGAAAATTGGCCGATAAGTAAATATATAAAATAAAATAACTACAGTGGTAATTGTCATCAACTTATTTTATTTATTCAAAGGTAAATTTCATCTGAAGATTCCTATCTGCTGTTATAGTTATCCCCCGTTTAGGTCCGTAAAATTTTGGAAAACTTGAGAGAAAGGATGATGAGGTACCTTTCGAACAATGTCAAGCATCTGGTAATTTCCACTCCACCTGGCTGAAATATCAAATGGAAATTTCCAAGTACCTTCCTGATAAGCTATAGACATTTGAATAAAATCATCAGAGATAACTGAGGATGCATTTAATTCTATTAGGAACTCCCGTATCTTGGAGATCAATGGTTTCGTGGACCTCAATCCATCATCTATTATCAAGTTCAAAGTTCGAGCAGCACAAGGAATATAACAGAACGGCCCCACCTTCTGACTGTCCAAGGTCTCCTTCAAAGTATGGCAGGCATGCATGGCATTTTGACTGTTATCATGGGTACAGGACAGGACTCTATTTTCAATGTTGTACATTTTAAGAACTTTTTCAAGGGAGTGATATATCTCTGTATCCCCACATGGATAGGGTAATCGACAAATATCAAGAAGCACTTTTTGGAAGCACCAGTTTTCGTCAATCCATTGACATGTGACGCTCATATAGAAGATCTGTTCAAAGGAATTCCAGAAATCAAGTGTAATTGAGAATTTGGAGGAAACTGGATCTAGTAATTCTCTTACGTCTTCTCTCATGCTTCTGAAAACTTCATCAAGTACTGATTTGTACTTCTCATTTGGCCAGAGTTGTATAGAAGGATTTAGAAACTTATAGGAATTTGCGAGCCACTTCTCCTCCAGTGTTGAAGGAGGGAGAGAAGCTAAGACAAGCCATCTAATGAGCAACCAATTTAGATGATCATAATCCACCTGGTTTGCTTTTCCTTGAGGTTGAGGCTTCTTGACCACAGCAGCGGGTTGGATTGATGAATTGCTGACTGCATCCCCTGACTTACCATATCCTGGATGGCGATTGGCAAGATGTCTTCCCAAATTGCCTTCACGAGTAAAGGACCATATTATTAGATTTAGAAGCAAATTCATTCGGTAGACACCATCCTAGTAATAATGCCACATATTAAAAAACATATTCCTTCAAATCTATACAGTAGACTGTGGAATAAAATGAAAGCAAAGGAAAGATGGAGCATATCTACTTGGCAAAAGGCCAAAATTTTCTCAAATATAAACAACTTGGACCTTAAGGAAAAAAGTTTCACATGTATTTCCATAACTTGATATTAATGACCAAGGATTGATCATACTAAAAAAACTGATGAGAAGATAATAACATAAAATGGAACATGCAGACTACCTGTGGCTGTTGCAATAGAGTAGCTCTGTCCGCAAAACTTGCATCTCCGGCTCTTCCCATCTGGAGCAGTCTCAAAATACTTCAGATAAACTGATGTCATTGTCTTCTTTCTCGGCTTTACTGAACTAATTGAGTTTGCCTTTTCTGAAGAACCAAGTCCAATATTTACCGTATCCATGTTTGAAATGAGTGCAACGTCCATCATGGATTTATGTTCATCTAATAAAAGGAACAAAGAAAGAACTTAAAGAGTCATAGACAATTCGTGTTTTACAGAAGAGGGGGCGGAGTAAATCACGTAATACATAAACTACACTAAATCTATTCTTTTTCTTTGATTTCACGTATCTTTGTTACCCTGCACGGCAGTATCACATGTCCAGTGTCTACAAATAACTTCATTAACAAGAAATATGATAAAAAGTTGAGAAGAGCTGACCATTTCTCTATTAAAAAATTACTAAGAGTTGCTAGAGGAAGGTATAATCCCCAATATACTTCTTAATGGTTTTGCTTCTTCAAATCTTGTAATTGTTCTGTATTGGTACAAAAACAAAATTCTAAAAATTTTCCACTTCTATTGAGATTGTCCCAAAGTTACAATGAAATATTATTAGCACATTCAGAAGATGCATGTTCGCTAAAGTCAGCTGTGGAATCCTCGAATAAACTACCAATACTTGCCACGTTCAAGTTACAAACCCCAAGACCGAAAATTTCAGCAACTTTGAATCCATTCAGGAAGATGATTATGTGTTAGTTAAATGTGCCAGGATGAATGTATTCAGCTATGAGGAAACTAGTTAACTGTCATTAAGTTTCAAGTTCGCAAATCAAGCATTTGAACTTCATCATCTTGCTTTTTGGTAGATATGACCAATTAGATAGTATGTGATTTTGAATCATTTCTTAAACGATATCAAAGTGAAAGCGTCATGAGAAGCACAACTTCTGTAGTGCATCGTCAACGTAGAGGAGGAAAACAACAAAAAGAAATTTCAGGTACCTTTGTAAGTTCTGTACTGGCTGTTTACACTCCAGTCCATGGGGTCACCACTATCAGTTTCCTATCTGATCAGCTTCAACATGATCTATAGGAAAGAAAACACGAATATTTTTTTATTGAAAAATACAAAATTTACCACGAAAGATCATAAACATTCATGAAAATATTGTTACCCATCTCAAAAATAAAACAGCAATGCCATTATAAGCAGTAAGCAGAAAAAGAAAAAAAAAAAAGAAAAACAAAGCTACGAAAAAATGCTATGAATAAAGCCATTGAGCAAGTGAATTTTAACATCTAACAATCTTGTTTTTTCCCATAAAAATTGGGTGTTGCAGAAAGTAACATATGCACAAGTCAGCTAAGGCAAAACTGGAATTCGGTTGAGGAGCAACACGATCATATCCCAAGTACCTAATTGAAGTAAAGTACCAGTTTCCATACCATATAATTACGTTGCAGAAGCTATTGAAAGGCAATAGCAAAGAGACTCGAGAAACAGATATGGAAGAAGAACAAGTTCCAGGGAGCTAGGGATGTAAAAAGAGGCACTCGGAGTGAGTAAATCATTCGTGTTCTGGAATTGGGGTAAAGAATCGCGATGCGAAAGATGGTTGAGAGTGAGAGTGAGCTAGAAAACAGAGAGAGGGGGACGAAAGGGAGAAAGAAAGAGAGAAAATGGAGGGAGATGGAAGCTGAGAAAAACAAGAGGAAGATCGGCGTGGATCTGTAGCCGGATCTAAGCCGAGAGAGAAATGAAGGACAAAAAGGCGAACAAGATAACTAGATATTGAGTTAGCAAAGCCGCGTCGCTGCAGATCCCGTCTCTTGTGTTTCGCCGCTAACGCCAACGCAACCTCCACGGCTTCACTTCAACTTTTGACACGCCACACATCTCACTTTTACCATTACCACGTAGATATAGATACAACAAGGTTAGCTGGCTCGGCTGCTTTGCTCGGGTTAGGACTTGGAACTCATTTATTAACATGCCTGAAATGGAATCAACTCCTGTTTGAGTTTCCGTATTTAGATTAGACTGCATCCAACTCAACTCTCATTCACTTTCAGACTTGAAATTGTAACCCAGCCCAGCCACCTTTTTGTTTTTTCTAATCTTTCCCAATAAGTCTTTTGTAAAGCCCAAGTTTAGTAGTTGGCTAGCCAAGTCTTAGAACCAGTTTTCAAAATTTGGGTCCTTCATCAGCCCAGAGTAATTTAATATTCATTTAAGTTGAAAATTGAGATAAAATATGATCATTTTCTCTCGTCTTAATAATAAGTTTGTAAAAAGATAAACATACACAAATAGGAAATGCTATTTTATTATCAATCTTCAAATCTGTACCAAGCTGGTAATGTCGCCACGAGATCTTTCTATAATCACAGAAATGTAGACACAAACAATCAAACTATTCTATGTCAATTCCACTCTTCTTTCCTATGCATGGCAGATGACCATAAATTTTAAAGGAAAAAACAATTGAGGGTAGCACTCTTTTCCCCTCTGGATCATGTTTAACATCACAAATCTGAAGTAAACTGATTCAGAATCAGCTTTGAGATGAGAGGTTGAGGGTAGCTCCCAGCTTGCCATGTCACGACCTTGACCTTCTCCTTGACTTCCTTGATCTCCAAATAATTGCAGATGGGTTGGGGCAGATTCTGTATGGGATTTTCGGCGGAGGAGTTTCAGGCACTCTGCAATACATTTCTAAACTTTAATATTAGAGGCCGAACAAGGCAAACTTACCTGGGTTTTGGTACCTAGCTATATACCATTGCCCATAAGTTGATTCATATAAATATAAAAATCTCCCATCTTCAGAAAAATGAACAAAAGAAACACCAAGTGCAAATTTCATCTTAATTCATGTCATCCACGTCCCTCAGAATCTTTCTCTCAAGAAAGACTGGGCTGCCTCACGCAATGGGGCAGGTGAATTCTGAATAACTGTTGTTTTTTCTCGTTTCGGGTGAGGCAGGTAACCAATGTACGATTTTTAAAAAACTTACTGTAATCTGGAAAGATCAATCTTTGAAAAGTCCATGTCGGTTGAACTATCTAACACTGCTTCTGCAGAAAGCATGGACCTAAATGGGGGCGCCTGTGGTTGCTTGACGGCAAGTACTCTGCAGTTGAAGCAGCTGGCTATGTTGTTGTGGCCCATTGCCAACCTATTCCAATTGAATGAATAAAAACACTGTTTTGAGTTTGCACAAACATCAATGTACAATACAATATCCAGTTAAATAGTAATTCTTTACCAATTCAGCTTTTATCTCATATTTCCCATATACATTATTACAGAGTTACAGATAGCGTTGGAACTTTCCATATAGCATTGACAGTGCAAGGTGTAGTGATTTCCAAACCCAATCCTCGGTGCTTTATATAATTCTATAGGCCTTTTAAAGTGGATCCGAAAAGCTTTTGGCTTTTTTGGTCGCCATTAAGAAGGGCCATGAGGATCGCCAACATATGCTTCTCTACTTGTTGAGGCAGAAGAATACAACACAGCCTAGACAGACAATTAATAAATCAAGGTCCCACTAACGCCATGTTACAGAGAATAGCCAGCACGGAAAGAAGACTATTCCCGATTCCTAAGTTGACGAGTAAAAATAAAAAGTGAAATATCTCAAACTCATAGGACCCTCAATTTCAGGTACTCATTCACCATCAAGCATAGTGTAATATGACAATGAACAGAGAAACCTAACTTATAACTTTGACGCACAAAAATATAACTTCCAAGGATAAGGAGGACCCATGTGTTTACCCTTTGGAGAGGATCATTCGACACTAATTGTTGGCAGTTTTTGTTCTGAAATATTTGCCTTCTAGGTTTTGGGTCAGCTCAAGAAAAAGTGAAAAATTTGATCTTGGACTTACTTGTAAAGAAAACTATGATCATGGAGTCCAACCACAAGCATTGAAGCTCCAATCTCTCGAATCATGGATGAAATTTTGGCTCCCTCGTCATCCCCTTCAGTCACAATGATCTCAACCTTTGTCTGTAACACAATCCTAAGATTATGGCACATACCCATTAATTTGAATTAACGAGCAAAACCAGTCTGAAGTAGAAATAGAAGCAATAAGGAAACTTGGAAATTGAGCTTACTTACATTGTGGAAATTGTTGCAGATGTGTTGGAAGGAAAGGGCCAATTGGAATCCTTTGAGGCGACGAAGACGAGCTTTCTTTCTGCTTCTGGATCTTGCGGAAGGATGGACATGAAGAAGGGTGATTATGTCCCCGAAGCGAATGATGTTGTGAAGAGCCCATTCAAGAGCAGTTCTCGCTGCATCAACGTCTTCCACAACCACCACTATTTTTCTCACATCCATGCTTCCTTTCTCTCTGCCCTTCCCTCCCTCTCAGGGATTTATATAATCAACTCAGAGGCGCTTTCTCTCTCCCTCACATAAAGATGGCTTCTGTCTACTTCGGCCTTTACTCCAATAATGATTGACTGCGGCCGGGTTTAAAATTAATAGCCTCAAACACCCACATAAGACACATTGCTCCTATAGGCCAAGTGAAGTGGGTGCCACAAGTTCCAGAAAGAAAAGAAAAAATATGGTTGCCATTATTAGGTAATTATTAATTAAATTCACAAGTTGGTAAACATACGGATGTAGAAAGAAAGATGGTTGATGCAAATGTTTATTTATGTATAAAGGAAATTTATTTATTTCAATGCCCATATCCACTATAGTTCCAAATAGGATAAAGGTCTATTTTCACCTACTAAATCCTTAATAAATCAAAATAAAGATTACGAAAAACCACTCGTCAAATAAAAAGTGAATTTAGCTTGGTTTAATTGTATTTTATTACCTTGATTAGAAGTATGATCTCATCACAAAAATAAAATACAAAGGGCTGATGTATGTGATGTACTGCCTGATTGTTCAGTTGTTCTTTGTTTTTATTTTTAATGAAAATGAAAATTAAATTTAAAAATATGTTTGGTTGGTAAATTAAAAATGTTTTTATTAAAAAAAAATTTATAATGAGTTGCCGAAAATGACCAATAGTAATTTTATTAATTTTAATTTTTTTTCCACAATTAGTAACTCAATGAAATTTATAAAAAAAAAAATTGTTAGACACTAAATAAATAAAAATAAGCAAAAATAAAAACAGAAAAATATATTTTAAAATGAAAATATTTTTTAAAAAAATAAAGACAAAAAACCAAACAGACGGTAAGTTATTTGTTCATGCCATGTCCAAATTGTTGTCTTAATAATTCTTTATCAATAAAAAATTATTTTTAATAAATTAATAATACTTATAATATAATTTTATAATTTTTTACCTGTCAAAATAAGTGAAATGAGATGAAAGATAGTCTGAGTTGACACATGACATTAGAAAAGGCTTGAGTCATAGGAATATTCATTAATACATGTATATCATTGAAATGAATTGTTGACTTACAAAAGTATTCAACATCCAAGAAATCATGGTTCTCAGAAATTTCAGGACCCTAATCCGTAAGAGCATCATTTGTGTGTCTAGTCGTGGAATGTGCATCGTACACGTCCCATCCATTATTACGCCAAATGTTCCCTTTGGAATTAATTAAATAAATTTTAAAAATTAGTTAATCCTAAAAATGTAATTAACTTGATTTTAAAAAATAAATTAATTTTTCCGAACGTGCTTCCGATTTGAGGAAGTGTCTCTACGTGCGATTAAGATAATGTTGCTTCCGCATCTAATCCATTATACATTTGAATATGTCAACTATGGTACATGTCTTTGTTTCGTTTGTGTTGTCGTTTTTGTTATCCTTGTTCTTCTGTCGTATACAGTACACTTTGCGGTGTCAGTGTGCATTAAGCGATGGAGCTTGGTCTTTGTGTCCCTTTGCTTAACCCTGCCACGATCACTATAAGTTGACTAAAAAAAGACATAGCATGCTTAATGCCAACAAATAAAATGAGAACTGAGTTAACTGGATCTTGCTGGTGATGTCAGATCATACGTATGGCAATTATGAACAATTTTTTTTTTCTGAAAACCCTTTGTGATTATACATATATTATTTTTCTTTCTGCAGAAATTCATATTTCATCATGAATATAATCACACCGTGTTTTTGGTACCAAAGCAAACGGGTAGTTATAAAGCAAGAAAGATATGATGCTGTCCAATGACTGCATACACATCGTGGCAGGGTTACCACTTGGCAGTGCCATGTTTGGATTATGTAGATGACTCATGCATTATGAAGCAAAGAAAATGTCAAGTTGCATTTGGCTTTCTGCTTCACAGAATCAGTATCTAGTTCAAGTATCACTGGCGGTTCTGTTTTATGCACCTGGCACATGAATCAAATGACTCCTCAAATCACACAATTTGGTGATGCATGAACAAAGTACAGCTTCTGTGAACTAGAAAGTAAAGGAGAATTACATGAACGACAGGAATTCCTCCGTCTTAAAAGTCATCAATATATGTAGTCTAGACCATTCAACTAGAGAGAAAGAAAAGTGAGATTTCCATCAATAGCCAAAATGGTTCTTATATTGACATATTATTTTGCATTACTATTAACCATTTCAAGAACACATTCTACCTCGGCAGCACCATCTTTTGAGCCTTTGCTTAGCATTCCAGTATATCACACAAGCATGGTCAATCATAATCGCGCACTCATAAACAGCAATCCCAATTTCTCTGCCAAAGTTCTCTACCCTGATATGGATGCCAGAGCCAATCTGTACCCCAACGACAATGCCTAGCAGTGTTCTTGCGGCTTGGTACTCCAGTTCAAATCATTCTTGTCACGGTGGACACAGGGAACCATTTCCCATGGTCACAGTGTCAGCCATGCAGCAAGTGCCACCCACGGTTTCACCCTTTATTTGACCCACGAAGATTAAGCACTATGAGAGATCTCACCTGTGACTCAGACACATGCATGATCCCAGAAATGAAAAGAATTTTCACAAATTACTATAAAGGGTCTTGCAACTACGATGTCAAGTACTCAGAACAATCTTACTCCTCTGGTAGGGTGGTCACTGATACATTAACTTTCACACATTCAGATACAGAGGTTAAGGACTTTGTTATGGGATGTGGGGATTACCATGAAGGTCAATTGAGAGTTCATTTCTCTGGGGTTTTTGGACTTGGACGTAGTCCGCTCTCTGTTCAGAGCCAACTCAATGCGAAGGCATTTTCTTTGTGCCTGGTAAGGCCCATCTCAGATAAACCAACCACTCTGGATTTCTATGAGTTTCCCCCAAAACAAAACCAGTATGACAGTAACCCCATTATGGTTCCTTTGAGGTAAATTACAGATATCCTTACTATTATTTTGTGCAGTTAGTGGGAATTGGGATTGATGGTTTCATGCTTATATTCTCTCTAGAGTTTGGGGTTATGGGTTGAATTATGATGGTGGGGTTGTTATAGATACAGGGTCAACGATAATGCAGTTACCCAGTGATGCATACAGAGTGGTCAGTTCAGAGATCAGCAGGACCATTCGTAACCTCGCGTACAAGGCAGGACACAAGGGGTTGGGGTTAGAATTTTGCTATGCTGATGATCCTTCCAATGTGTACCCAACCGTGGAGCTTTATTTTGAAAATGGTTCGAGTGAGGGTGAACGTTTTGTCTCATTGAAGTTGGGTACTGAACAAATACTGTATAGGCCAGAACGAGGGGTTGTTTGCCGGGGACACTACTTACATATGATTTGGCCAACGATCTCATAGTTTTAACACCAGAGGAGTGCTAGATGATTAACTAATTAGGAAAACATTATTTGAGTGGTTGAAAATAAAGTGGAATTAAAAATGAGAAAAGCCAAGAGAGAAAGAGGAGTTTAATTAATTTTTTTTTTAAAAAAATTATTTTTAGTTTTGTTTGAGTTTATTTCTTCAACTAATTTATCAAAAATATCAGCATATACAAGTGTTTTACTGGATTAAACCCAGTTTGAACCACGTTAATTAGTGTCCAATTGTGCCCAAAAAGTATTTTGAAATTTTCTGAATAAACAGTTAAGATGAAACTTCCCTATTTAAGGTTATTATTTCTTCTCTCCTAATTGCACTTATAACAAGAAGATGGGCTGAGATGTCCAAATGATGAAATTTAATAAAATCGTAATCATCCCTGGAATTCCATAAAAAAGTAGGTACATCAGAGAAATTCCCATATAGCACAAGAATCTACCCGATTCCGCATTCATCATGACCATCCCAAATTTGAAAGCCAACGATCAGAACATAAATACAAAATTGACATTTTTTAGCTGTCAAATGATACTCACATCATCCCTACTTCAGGCATTGATGTTAGTAATAACCAACAGCTCTCAATTCATTTTTTTCCACTTTCTGGGTATCAACACCTTGACCCAAGAATACGATGCGACCTGTGGAATATATAAAAGTCATCATTCATTAAACATTGGAAAAGAAATCATATACCCATGCAATGTCATTATATTTTAAACATTCTCTTTACATAAATAAAAGAAATGTGTCAAACATTTTTTTGATCATAAATATAGCAACATGAAGAAAAGAATATTAAGGTGATGTATTTCTCTCTTCAGTTACACTGGAATAAAGGGATTGCTTTATGAGATATTCAAAGAGAACGGAGGACTCCTGCATTTTCTTTCCCCTTCTTTTGCAATTTCTAGGATGATAACTTACCCTCGTCTTCATGTAGACTCTCTAATATCTTAATGAGTATTTGTGTGTGTGCGTGTATTTGTGTGAGAGAAAGATGGAGAGAGGGCAATGAAATATAGAAGATAAATACTGGACTTCCAGATGGGAGGAAGTTTTCAGTTTCCATATGCCAGTTCAAACCAGATGAAGCACTAGAAATAATTCCTAGATCATTACTGTAGGGGCAGATATCGCAAAGCCCCATTAAGGCATTTAAGTGATTTGAGGCACCATATAACAGAACGCTGGCCCTCCCAATCACTGCAGATTATGAAGCACACATATGGAACACGATACAGCAGAACCTCAGAAGGAAACGAAAGAAAGAAACAGAAAAAGGCAATATCAGAAGTGTCTTACCGAATTGGGGGAAAGATTACATGAACATATTTATTTAATCCATTACTAAAGTGCATCATGACCTACAGATTTTCTTTTGAAACTGGAATGCAAAAGAGCAATTAAATCTGACATGAATTTGCGGATAGAAGCAAGACAACATGAAGATACCTCATACAGTGTAAATTTATTAATACTTCCTATTTTAACAATGTAGGGAAATAGCATAGAGCGAACGGTTACCATTTCGACGAACTGCAACTTCTCTAATTCGACGGACAAGACCACTCATTGGATCAGAGAAAACTTTTGTCTCCAGATTCCCCTCAACATACAAGAGTGAACTACAATAAACAATGTATAAATACATTATAACCAACACTAAAGTTGCTAAATACACCATAATAGATTTGTTAAAGACCAAAAACGAAAAAGAACAATGATCGAATTGGACCTTAAATCTGAAATCAACTAAGAAATTGCTTTAGGATTAGAGGTTTAAGTAGCAGTGTATGCAAAAGGAAGTCAATGGTATATTTCAAATGGGTTAACTTTATCCATCCAAAATGAGTTGAAATGAGTTCCTTTATAATGGAAACAGGAAATCCACCACACTCCTATCAATCTGGGATGTTCTGCATTATCCTATAGGATATTAGTATCTCAAAGAGGCAACAGGGCATGAAACAAAGAAAGGGGCACTGATTACATTGATAGAAGAAGTCATTTCTGTAATGGGGGAAAAGCACAAGGTTGACTTTATTTTATAACTGAAGAATAGTATAGACCTCAGTTACAAACCTTAAAAAGTGCAGATAATATTAATTATTAAACTAACACCACCTAATCATCATAATCGACTTCATTCTTTTTCGCTGGGGGAGGGGCGTTCATGAAGCCAAATGTAAGTTCAGAAAACAACCAATACAGCCTGAATTAGATTCATAGAATAAAAACCTTGAATTGAAATTCATATTGAATTGAATATCAAAGTTGAACTACATTTATAAATTCTGGAGGACTATAAGGGGAGATCATAAACATTACATCATGCTTAACTAACATTACGGTTTTGCACTTTTGCAGTAAAAAATCAAAAGACAATTAACTTCAATATTCAAAGTACTCAGAGCCTAGGTTTTCTAGCCCTTGGCACATATATAACATTATGGGGCATTCTATTCAATTATAGTATAGTAATTATAATGCTTAAGGCTTTACACGATTTCCAGTTAAAAACTTATATTCCATTCCAATGACCAATATTATAATGAAAAATTTCATGTAAGGTCTATGCTTCCGGGCAACAGAATTGTACAACAGGTGGAAAACAAATCAATTGTGCTTTTGTTGATCTAATGCAATATGTGTGAATTAGAGGTGTGTGGGTCTAGAGAATAAATATTCGGGTGTAAACCGGAAACCTCACCCAGGAATAACACGCTTCATGACAAGATTTCCCAACGCCTGTGGATAAACAGAAACTCGGTGCCACTGAACAGCACAGCGATTTGCATACTCCTTGGGATTTTCATTATCCAATGGCCTCCGGTTGTTGCGAATCCCACCAGTTCCTAATGACAGCAGAGTCACCACCGTCCCACTTTTAAGCGTCTTCTGCAACGGGCTCTGCCCAACTTGACCCACCAATATAGCCTACACAAACTCAAAAAAATGAGCCAAACCGCGATTACTGAATTGAAGAATCAAATTCAAAGGGTTAGTCAGCTAAATTAGTTGCACCTTATAAATGCCAGAGTCGACGCCATTCTCCAGGGGGTAATCATAGATCATTCTTTGTTGGGTAGAGTTCGAAGACGATGACTCCGAATCGGGTGAAGATTCTATAGAGGCCGAGTCGGGGGCTGCGCCTACCTCCGACGAAATTATGAACTCATCAGATTCGGATTCGGGGTCTTCGTGTGAAGAAGGTTGGTTGGTGCAGAAAGATGCTGAGAGCTGGTGACATGGTTTGGGGATGGAGAGCAAAGAGCGGCAGAGTCTCCTTGAGAGTGTCGTGATGGAGTTCGACATTTCCCGCAAAATGGAGGCTAACTGACTCTTGGTCTCGGTGCTTAGGTCTGTCACCGGTAGCTGGGTGTGTGTGTCTCCGTGTGTCTGTGTCTGTGTGTGTGTTTGGGGCTTAAACCCTAGGGGGAAACCGTAAACCCAGACTGAGCCGAAGAATAACAACTAAACAGATGGCATAAAGGGCAAAATAATATTTAGGACTGAGGAGTTGATCGATTTTAATTTTAATCGGATTTTTTTGAGTAAATATTAATTTTTATTTCTCATATTTTAAAATTTTATTAATTTAATTTATTATATTTTAAAATTATTAATTTAATTTATTATATTTTAAGTTATTAATTTAATTTTTATATTTAAATCTTTAACTAATTTTATCTATCAAAAATTAGTAATTTAATATTTTATATTTCAAAATTTTTATTAATTTTATTTATTAAATTTATTAATATTTTTAAAGTATAAAAAATTAAATTTAAAATATAATAATTAAATTAATAATAATTTTAAGTGCAAAAAAATTCAACTAAATTTTATTTGTCCCAACAAATAAAAATTTTAGTATGATATAATCTATATTATTTTATGATTAAAAATTTATTTTTAAATAAAACTTAAAATTAATTAAAAATAAAAATAAAAAGACATTTAGTTAAACTCAAGCTAGCTTTAAACTTAATTTTACTTTATGCGAAATAAGCCCAATTATTAAACAAGTTGGATTTAAAATTGAAAATGATAATTCTAATTCCTAGTAAGTGCATATGTGTCTATTTATTTATTTTTCACATAAAACTATATAATGTAGTCTATCATTTCTCCAAATAACAAAATTCCACTTCAATTATTATTATTATTATTATTATTTTTTAATGAGACACTCACTTGGTTTTTGATGGGATTTAAACGCAAAACTTTCATGGCGAAATGTCAAGTCCATATGTATTTCTTGTATTGCATATTTTAAGAAATTTCTAAAATATGTTTATTGTATTCTGAATTTACTTATCATACATTGAATGTGTGGAGAAAGTTAACCGCAAAAATATTATATATGTAGTTTCTTATGTCAAATATAAACACAGTTAGAACATAACTAAATATATGAACATGTAATCTCAAGGTTCATTTTTCAACATTTTCAAATGTGTACAGTTGCAACAAATATATATATATATATATATGCATGTTTACTATTGATACAACAATTACAAGGGTTTTTAATGGGATAGGATTCCAACAAAAGAAAATGCCATGTACACAATTCTTTTTCGTTTTTCTCACGATAGATTTTGTTGGTGTGTTATTGAAGATGAAATCTATTCATATAACATGGGGCAAGCTATCTATGCTCAGTACTTCGATCAGAAATGCGAGTAGGCTTCAGTCTCTTCGTAGATGGAGACGTGAAAAGCTTTCTAACTGAACCAATCGGGTCATCCACCTGCATAAATGGGGATGGTAAAAGACAGTGAATCTCTTCAAGCAGCACGTACTTTAGTCCAGAGACACCAAAAAAAAAAAAAAAAAACAGCTTAAGGCTAATTCACAAAATATTGGGAAACATGTCGCACAGTACTGTTGGATAATCTAAGGATTACATTACGAAACCACTATGCACAATCATACAAAAAGATTATGTGAGAGATGGGTCACCCATGGGTTCTTCTCAGGTATTCTAAACCCCTGTTATTTCCATTCAAGTATCGAACATGCGTTTGTCAAAGAATGAGGTGCACCTATATCTATAGGTAAAAAGAATTTGTTTAGGGAGGGTAGGGGATTTCTAACAAGAGCAGCATTCTTTTTTATTTGTTGACATATATCATTTGTTAACATAAACATATTTTCTTCGACTAATCTAGTTGTGTTCTATAAAGGTTGGGTGATTCCTGACACTCTTGTCCACAATGTTACCATCCACCATGTCACTGAACTATATAATACACCCACCCATACAATGATATTTACTGAAATGAGATCTGCAAGAATACCAAGATTACCTTAAGAATAGACATGGATGCAGGAGATCTATTTGGTGAAGAGTGCAAATTATCTTTCTGATTGTATAAAGCAGATAATGTTCGTTGCCATCCAGGTTCGCCATTATCCAGTGATGCAATCCAGGGGCAGAAGTGTCTGTGCTGCCTGATTGGATCAAACTCCATCGCTTTATTAGGCAGTACTTGCACCAGATCCTTTCCTGAAAAGAAAAGCCAAAAGAGTATAAAACTTTTCAGTCCTCATATTAATTAACTGAACAAGCAAAACAACTAAGTGGCAAAAATACAGAAAAGAAGCATACAGATTCAATTTAACGTTTATAATAAGATCAGGGGGCCATCTAATATTGTATTTACCTGAACTATAATTTATAGCTTTACCGATTAAAGGTTTCTCCACTGTATCTTTGACCCCAGAATTCTCAAGATTACTAAGTTGTCCATTTGAAGTCTTCTGTGAAACAGAAAGTGCTTCATCTTCTGTCATGTTTCTCTGCACGGCAAAAGTATAACCAACTTGGACTTCCAAATGAGATGCCATACTAGATGCAAGAGTATTTAACAAAGAAATTTACTTGTCATACTTATACCAGATAAGTTCCTAAATACTGTTTCCAATTTCACATACAAGATGCAATAATCACTAGTGAGTTAATTTTCCTTTTCTATTTTATCACAATTCTGGAATTTTAAATTGACGAATCTCTAACCTGAGAGTTACTAGGATCTCCTCTAGCTGAACTGTTTTCATCAACAGCGTGTGCGTGTATAAGCATTTTATCCTTATGAGTGGAAGTCTGTCCAGCACTCTTCGTGCTCTTTGTAACATCATCTACAACTAAATCATGAATATTTGCTTGAGAAGTATTTTCATTATCAAAAACTTCCCTCCTTTCAGAGGACGTAGGAACAATTGGTCCACCAGACTGAGTTCCATCTCCATTGATAAGGTGATCTCTAAAGTCAGAATCATAAGAAATCCGGGCCCTCAAATTCTGACCGATAACAGGTAAAGATATTGTTGCTTTAAAATTTTGCTTTGTTGGCAGAGGACCCCCTGCAATTGTCATATTTAGACTAGAGGATTTATTCTTCGATGAAGTTGCAATATCTGACAAGTTACTGGTCACATCTTGCCTACTTTCAAGACCACATTCATCAAATGAGTTGTGGGTCCCAGAACCATTTTCACCATTAACTTCTGTATACCCAACTAATCTTAATAACTCAATAGGCCGAGGAATCAAACAGAATGCCCACAACCCAACAGTAGCTCCACATAGGCCACAATCTAAAACTACAGAATTGGGATCGATTTGTTCTCCACTAGAATCCTCGTACTTTTTATCTGTTTTCAGATCTTCATCAGTATTAGCAGAGTGGACAGTGAGGTTATTATTCTTTACATCAGTAACTACTGGGGATCTATCTAGAATAATTGTGCTTTTAACACACTGATTTGATCCATCCTTGCAATCAACTAGGTAAGGAAGCGAACGAGGTTTCCAACCACATAAACTTATAAGCTTGAGAGCCTGCAAGAATTTCAAAATGCTGTTAGTCATCATTTAAAGACGATCAGGGAAGAAAGGCCAAGACATTTAATATGTGTTCATCAGAACAAATGAGATCACAGAAACTTGTTGAGCAATTACGCACATTAAACATAAGCAACAACTAGGGACAAAAATATCAGTGGAAACCAGTACTTATGTTGAGGAGGAATGAACTGTAAGTAGATGCAAAGACGAAAAGCATGATATTGGCAGAGTTACTATTTCTTCTTAAATAAATTCCAATTTACTTACAAATGAATAGTAGATCACTCCAAGTTCGGTTTTCACAAATTAGAAAAAGTAGATCAAATAATCAAGCCAAAAAGTCTAATAATTGAAGAGAGAAGTGAAAGGATGTGCAAATTCTCATATATAGGGAATTGTTTTATTCATGCAGAAGTATAAGAATGTGGTCATACGTCAAAGAGGGAAGCAAACTTTGTACAGACAAAATGAGAACTAGTAATGTGAGAACACGAGAACACATGTTCAACCTGATTATACAATTTGGCTTCATGTTGATTGCTGATGCTTACGGTCTCAAAATTGTTGGCAGACCCTTTTCCACACTCCAACGTCGAAGGTTCTTTAAGAAATTCCTCCAGCAGCGGGTTTTTCACGTATTCCGTTGCTGAAGATAAAATTCTAGGAAGAGCTGACAGTTGCAAGAGAGCAGAACATCGTTCTCTAAAATTATCAACTAAGATTGGAGGAGGTGTGGGTGGAAATCGTGCTACTGTTTCATCACAGGCATTATCAATCCATGGACAAAGTAATTTGTGTCCATTATCAAGCTTCAGACTAAAGACCAAGGCTGCCTTCTCCACTGAGTAAAATGGATACTAGTTAGGGAATCAGCACAATCAATGATTAATGTAACATTATCAAATATAATGAAATAAGAACAACGACATGCCTTGCTGCTGATTCCAAGATGCTGGCGTAGAGAAAAGGAGACGAGTCCCACATGCTTCACAGGCTATGATGTCCACATCCACATTGATCCAACCTCTTCTAGCACAATTTACGGCACTCACAACCTGTAAATATCAGAAGTCGAAGTCAAACACAAATTCTTTTTTCTTTTGCCAAACATCAAATGATATATTTCGCATTTTCCAAACACAAGCAATGCGCTACACCTTAAAAGCATTATATACGGAATACTCCTTAATGCACATATATACAGAAAAAAAAAAAAAAACAAAATAAGTAATTTAAGATACGCAGTCTGTCATTTCTAAAATAGCTTAGAAATCACAGAAAATATGTATACATTAAAAGCATTAGGACACAACTCTAACAATTAGTAAAAGGGTGAAGAAAAATATAGTTGATGAAGAGAAGTAAAAGAAGACTATGCCAACATGTATAGCTAGAATAGAAGCAACCTTGGGTTTAGCAAACCACGTTATAGATTTGAATGTTGCTAATCTTCTCATGAAGTCACCACGATCCCACGGTCTGCAGAGTGGTCCCTGAGGAGAACCAGCTGGAGTTGACGAGGGCTGCTGTCCCTCAGAAACATCTCCTCTCACATTTGATTCCATTACCCCTGATGCAGTTGAGTACGGACGTTTCCTACCTCCAGATAATTGTACTCCAGATGAACTGCCAACAGAAAATGTTATTACAAGGGATACTACAGCATAAAATAATACTCTCGATCACAAGCAACAGATATTTGTTTCAACGAATTCGAGCTTCCCTCTTCTCTATAAGAATCTGAAGAACACATTAGAGACACATATATGAAAGAGTTTTTTTTTTTTTTTTTTTGAAAAAAGTCCTGCTAGAACATTCCGGCCTTTTCATAGTTGCCAAACGCAAAAGGAAAATCAAAACGTTGAGCAGAATTTTAGGGGATGAGAAAATGATAAAGGAAAGCAAAGATGATAGGGAGAACCTAGAAGAATGTGGTACTGATTTGGGAGCATGATAGAGCTTGTCGATGATCGAATGGAACCTCTTCTCAGAATCTTGCGCCATATTTAATCATTTATTTTCTGTTCAACAAATTTAGGAATAGAAGATTTCGCAGTTTGAATAAAAGCAAATGCAGCTAAGCTAAACAGATAGACTTGCTCGCACTTTCTTATGAATCGACTCTACGCACGCATGACGCTCGGGTCTGACCGACTAAGTTGGGTGGTAAGGTTTAGTTCGGTGCATCTCAGTCACGCGGTGGCCCAATCCTAACCCAGTAAAACAAAAATAAAGGCCCACTGGTACAGGGTTTTTTTTTTCTTCATATTTTGTTGAATTAAAATCTTCCTCAAATATCATAATTTTCTTTTAGATTTTTAAAAATTTGTTACATTGCTAATTCGATGGAATAGGAACAAAATATGCTTTAGTAACTAATAGTTTATAGTTTATTTATATTTTTCCTTAGTATTTTATTCTAAAATTAGGGTATAACCACAAAGTTTAGTAAAAACTTACAATAATACTTATATGTAATGCTTTCAGTAAGTTAAAGTCATTCCGATACTAAATAATAAATGTAGAACCATTTTTCCAACCTTTTAATGATACATTCAATATAAATGGATGAATATTTGAAATGTATAACATTTTTCTATTAAGTAAAAATACTATTTATTCATCATTTTGACTCAACAGCCTCTGTTTTGAAAAACGGTTATGCCAAGTCAAAGAACCATTTGTTTAGCTTTCACCTCAAACATAACACAACCCACGATCTCCACATCTAACTCCGAATAATCCTCTCCTTTTCATCGTTAACAACAAACTTGAATCAAAATTTCAAAGTTAAAAGTCTCTTTTTAAGTCCAACTCATTTTCTCCCCGAAAGTCCAAATATGGCCATTCTCTTCAAAGGCTCCAACCCACAGTTCCTTTGCTCCATTCTCTTGTTCGCTTGCTCCAATATGTTCCTCGTCACTTGCACCGAGTTTGAAGTTGGCGGTAAAGATGGCTGGGCTATTCCAAGTGGAAAGAACGACGATCAAATGTACAACCAGTGGGCATCCAAAAACAGATTCAAAGTTGATGATACTGTTCGTAAGTGTTATGATTAGGAGAAATGAAGTTGATCGTAACTCTATCCATTTTGGTAATGGCATATTGCTTTTTTCATTTTTCTTGTGGTTTTGGAAATAATAGGGTTCAAGTACGAGAAAGATTCGGTCATGGTGGTGACTGCAGAGGAGTATGAAAACTGCAAATCCAGTCGTCCCCTATTCTTCTCTAACAATGGTGACACCATCTTCAAATTTGACAGATCCGGCTTGTTCTATTTCATTAGTGGGGTGGCTGGTCACTGTGACAGAGGACAGAAAATGATCATTAAGGTTTTGGAATTAGAGGCAGCACACGCACACGCACCCCAGTCACAGTCTGCTAATGAAAATGCTACTACTAAAGCACACGTTAAGGGTGAAGCAGCTGCTCAAATGATTCCTAGCTTTAAAACTACAGTGGCACTTTCTGTTCTGCCACTCCTTGGACTGCTGTTTGTTTCAAATTGATTCTCTTGTCATGTATGTTTTCACTTTGTGCGGTCTCTGTTTATTTTGGGGTCAGGGGGTCCTCCTTATCGTGACTCTCTTTCGTTCTTTGTCTATTCGTATTGGGAGCTGCAACTCCCGTGATGTTTCTGGGGATGAATTCCTGATTAAGAACTAATATTGATATTGACCTTGAATTTAATCAAAGTATCCCGATGTGGGAAATCAAGTTCCCTGTTTTTAAGTCAGTACAAGTGGGTAAAAGTATGTAGGCTTACAACATGCCGTATATTCTAAGGTAGTAAACCGAACACGTAATCGTGTCTAATAATACTCGAATATCAAATTGAATTATTCACAGCATCACAAATTTTTTTTTTTTTTTCAAAAAAAAAGAAGAGAAATAGCTCAAAATACTATCATGTTTCTGATAATAAAAATCTATTCAGATCCTTACGTATGTCTCCTGTATAAAGCTCTGGGAATGGCCGAGGTGGTTGTGATAATTAATTATCTCTCTGCAAATATAGGATGGAAAACCATTCAATTCTTTTTTTTCTTCTCTTTCTTTTTTGCTACAAAATTACATTTGAGAATGGGTAAACCGATTTCCAATAGAACAAAAAACAAATTAAAGGTGTTACAAAAAGCTATTGCCTCACAAATTGAAGGTTATAACAAAACTGTGGGTGTGGGGAAAGGGGTGATGATTATATCCACTGCCCAAGGCCACACCATATCTCCTGCTAATGCCTCACCAATTGCCCCTTATCATCCTCGTTTTGCTTTCCATATGGATTGCTCAAGCTCAATCCATGTCTCTTTCCATCAATTTTACGCATCTTCTTCCTAATCTTTGAAGCAGTGTTGTTTATGTTCAGATTCACCTTTGGTGGGTTCGAAAAACAGAATGAAGCAGCAACAGCCTGCGCAAATCCAGCAACTGATATTATCATCTGTGCTCTACACGACTTTCCATAAACCAGATCATCAGAAAAGTTCTCTAATTCATTTTTTTTTTTAATCCTTTTACTCTCCATACCAAACATACCCTATAGTATTTGGTTTACAAGTAATCTAAGGCTTAGTTTTACACAAGTGGTATGATGTTTACATTACAAGTAGAATTAATTCCACATCTGGATAGAGAGGTTCTTAGCCTGATGCTTAATATAGACACAGCTTCCTTATAATTCTAGAAAAACCATGAAAATAATGGTAATATAAAATGGAGGACGAATACTATACCAGTAAATCAAGGTGGTGCACGTTGAATATATCCTTCATAGAGTGTGAATTATAAGCTAATATATATGATCTGTAAGCTTCTTTCGCCGACTGGTTCAAATTATAATTGTTACCGACCAACTTCTCCTGCATTGTTCAGATAGTCCGTTGTAATATCAACTGCGGTTATTTACTATAAGATAATATTTGAAAACACGAGGACCAGAATGTACCAGCTGAGACTGAACATTCGCCAGCTTTTTGTCTTCATACGCATATTCTTTCACAGGAACCTTTGCTGACTGAAATTAAGGATGAAAAGAAACTTCATCATCCAGAATAGCTCAAAATAGAAGGGACCAGGAGAAACGAGCAACTACTGATTTTGGACTCGTCTTGTGTTGATGGAACAAGACTCACAACGGATCCTTGATTAATGTATTCTGAAAACTTTCTTCAGATATAGCAAATGCTCACATTAGAAACTTCCGATTCAACCATCAGGTATAAGAGGGAAACTGACCTTCAGATAGCGAAGAAATTGCAATTCTTCAGGAATCAGGAAAAGCAAAGCATTTCCATTTCCAACCTCTCCACGAGCTGTCCGACCAACCCTATGTATATATTCCTGGCAGTAGTACATGAACAATGTTATAATTTGCATGGAAGTCTAAGAAGACCAAGAAACTAGGAAAAACGAATAGCAAGAATAAATGAAGAACAGGTAAACACCTTGGGGTCATCAGGAGGATCGTACTGCACAATCCAGTCCTACAAGCCAGAAAAGGAGAACGAAATGATAAATATTCGCTAATAAGTTCCAACGGACAGAAAATAACTACTGCATAAACACAAAAGATGAGTAAAAAAGAGTTAATAATTGCTCTATGAAACAAACTACACTCGATTTAGTGTTTAAATGAAGTGTTCTAATAGCTAACAAATCTCAATTTGTGCCATCTCCAAGTTGCGCACCCTTGTGTTGTTTAAATAAGTAACGGCACCTACGGGGCAAAATTGTAGTCATACAGGTAACAGGCAGTTGCTAGATTAATCGATTACAAGGGACAAAGCTTAATAAGTTTTATGAATTTGAACCATGTGCCATTTAGAGATGTTTAGGTGATCTATAAATAAAAATTAAAATACCACAGCAGGTATATCGAGTCCACGAGCAGCAACATCAGTACAGAGCAGGATTCCTTTTTCTGCTTTGCAGAATTCAAAGAAAGTATTTGTCGGTCTCTGCTGCTTTTGTTTTCCGTGAATGTCAAAGCATTTCACCTGTATGTTATTGAGAAGTTCTGCATGGAATGTGACAGAGTTGCAGGAAGAGAAAAAGACCATCACTTTTTTTGAGTGATATCACTTCAAGAAAGAATAGAGAACAACAAATCTCTTGGCACTGGGAACAACAACATAGCCTTGCTGCAATCCTTCATTTGTGACCTACATCAACGAGCATCCTGTTAGGTACAAAGATAATGCAGAAGAAGAAAATTCAAGGCTAATAATAAAAGCGGGGAATGTCACCTTGGTTCTGTCATCATCCACACCAATATATACAGGTTTTGTCTGAAATGACAAGCAGGCAAGATCCTCGACCTGTAAATTAATGGGGAAATTATTAAGAACCTAATAAAATTAAACGCGCCGGCCATTCCCAAATAAACGCCTTCGGATATGTAAGGTATCATCATGTATTAACTTCTGCCATCAGCATGAAAATATGTTTGTATTAAAAAAGAACGAAAATTAAGAGGGGAGAGAGCATGATGAGGATTAAAAAAGATGAACGAACCTTCTTTGTTTGTGTAGCCGAAAACAACGCTGTTTGCCTGTTCTGTGGAATTAGAAGCAGATTAATTAAGTAAAACCACACAACGGGTATAAAGCTGTGAAATGGAAAATATTCATTAACTTCAACTTTTCCTCAACATGATGATAGTAATAATCATGAAGTCCCTTTAATTTGGTTTTCGCCAGTTCAATAATCCCAGCCATTTGGTGTAATCGGATTGGACACAAACCAATATCAAGACAGAAGTGAAATTACATAACGTAACCCGGGGCAAGAAAAGTAATACACATCTTTACCTTTGGTAGGATCTTAATACTCTGTTTCATTTCCTCCTCAAAGTTTGCTTCCAATATCCTGTCAGCTTCATCAATCATGAGGCACTGCAAAATCAAGCAGAAGTTCAGACTCCAAGAGGAAGAAAAGACACGAGTAATACAACATTAGATTGCCCATCAATATCCGTAATGAAATAAGTGCAAATTATAATGAAGGAAAACATAAAACGATCGAGGAAAAAATCCATAATTACCTTTAAGTTTTTATAGATAAAACCCTTAGTATTCTGGAGATGATCAAGAAGACGACCAGGAGTTGCTACTAATAGATTTACCCCTTTAACAATTCGTTCAGCTTCTCCTCTTCTAGCTGAACCTCCAATAACCAATCCAAGAGTTTGTGAGTGATACTTGAGCAGATCTTTTGCAACGGCATGTGTCTAATGCAAGTCAAATTAATTGATGAGCAGACTAAGTTAAAAATGTCACAATTATAAACAACACCATGCAGAGGGAGGGTGGAATGGAGTGAGGTAGTCCAAGGAAACCAGAGTAATTCTTATTAAAAGCGCAAAAGATTTTTTTTTTTTTTTAAATATCATTATCCTGGGAAGTATTCCAGCTGAAAACCATTATTATAATTATAGTACTACTGTTACAGTATACCAAGACATAACGAGATCAGAAAATACGTGTCAGTAAGAGAAACTATCAGGAACTTTATACACCTGTATTGCAAGCTCCCTAGTAGGGCATATGACGATGACACCCGCTCCACTGCGAGGAGTAAACTGAGTGTGGTATAACAGCTCAACAGCTGGTACTAAAAAAGCCAGCGTTTTTCCAGAACCCGTCCTTGCAGCACCAAGAACATCTTTTCCCATTAGAAGCGATGGAATCGCTCTCGCTTGAATCTGCATTTTCCATTCAGAACCATAAGTGAGGCTTCAAAACTCTGCCACCCAATTATCGCTTCTAAACTGCTAAGGGTCTAAATTAAGCATGTCATTTGTAGCTTCCGTACGAAGCAAACTCAAGGAACTATAATGTTTTATTGAGATATAAAAAGAAATTTACCTGAGTCAAATGCTGGAATACCATCTCCTTAATAGCCTTCAAAGTAGGCTCGGACAATTTGAGATCTTCCGAAGCAAATAACACAGAGCTCATAATTCCAGACTCCACCTTCTTCACCTTTCTCTGTTCTTCTTCCTCCTCTTGGTCCTCATCACTAACATCACCGCCCTTTCCCCCTTCAACTTCTCCTTCCCCACTCTTCATCTTCTTATGCTTCTTCTTCTTATCCTTTTTAATTTCCTGCATAGATTCTCCTTCCCCGTGTCCATTCCCTTCTGTTTGACCATCTTCTTCCCCTGCATGCTCGTCAGCCTCTTGAGGCTCAGATTGCTCCGCAGTTGCAGTTTTACGTGCTTTTTTTCTTTTGCGCTTCTTCTTCTCAGTTTCGTCCTCAGGCGAAATGTGGTGATTGTCCTCTGGTTCGATCATAGCTATTGCTTCTATAGCTCCGAATTCAGTGTTTATAAGTTTCTTATAGCACTTTCTAATAGTAGTTTCTTCCCTGGCTCTGCTCCCGCTCGCTGTCCGTTTTTCAAGCTCATGTTAAACCCCAGTAGCTCTTTCAGGATTTTTTGGCGGCTTGTTCATAGTAGGAGAGTTGAAAAACCGAACTCGGCCCACTTAAATTAACTTGGCAATTGGGAAGCCAGCCCGGTTAGATAAGGACCTCCAATTGAATCTTATTGGGCTATTAGTAATAATCATTGGGAATTCTCTTGGCACGCCCCATAATTTCTAACCACACATCCCTCCCTCTCACACAAAGAAAAGAAAAAACTCAAGAAATTGACCCACTAACCCCTGAGCATGTAGATTGCATAGGTTATAGTTTAAACGTCTTTGAAGATACTAAAAAAGAAAGTAACAACTTTTAAAACTGAGTTAGATAAGGTAAAATAAGTTTAAGGATGGAAAAAAGTATGATATTTAAGTTTAAAGAGTAAAGCCAAGTTATCAAACAAAAAGAGAAAGAGTAAAGACAAATTAAGATAGTAATCAGGAGAATAGATAATACATACGTAGCAAGTCAAATTATTTTGATGGACGGAAGTCAGTTTGAAACTAATAAACTTTGCTGACAAGCTCACCCTCCAGATTGATATCATGCCATGTATCACTTATCATGCAACTACGATACACAACATTATTCACTATTTTCTTTTCCAATATCTTATTATTATTATACGTATAAAAAAGTTAAATGAAAAATAAAAAATTTATATGTACGCACACACCACTTTAGGGCTAACATTTTTACCGTTACATACGGATCGTTCAAATCTTATATTTAAATTCAAAACTTAGAAATTCATTAATGCTCCTTCAAACTCTGCTTTCCCCGCTTCGGTTTGAGTCGTGGATTCCCTCCTAAAGCAAACGACTGGGATTCAAGTAACTTAATTTTCGAATCACACACTCCTGCTAATTTCTTATTCTTCCTTGAGCACACCAGGTTCTGCACTCTGCGGCTTCTTCTTTGGTTGCAGAGAGCGTGGCTTCCATTTGAGTCCAGAGTGAGATTCTTGGGGTTTTCCTGGGAAGAAAGTTTTGAACTTTGTGGATTATCGTGTAGTGCCAGCAGCTGGGTCAACGGAAAATTTTTCCGAGCATGTCTGGATAGTAAGAAAACTTAAAAATGCCGGTTTCTACTCGGTCTCAGTTCACGAGCCCGGTTCAAAATGAGCCAAACCCGGAACAGAGATTTAGAACCAGAGTAGATAGAGAAGATACACATGCGTCTGCTCCTCTGAGAAACCCACACCATAGGCTGAAGGAGAAGATGAAAGAGCTCACTTTCATATACGAGCAGCAGAAGCAAGCCTCTACAGCTCTCAGGAACTCTTCTTGGAGGTCTGAAGAGTCCAGGTTCGTTTCACAGCCCAGTTCTGAGCTTAATGGCGGATCTCCTAAAAAACACCAGAAGGAATCAAGGGCAGAGAATGTGATGCGAGAGAACACAATGCCCACTTCGACCATTACAAGAACATTTGTGTTACCTCAACCGCCAACGGACGATGCCAAGGAAAATTTCGTGGCAGGGAATGATCGAATTGTTGGATTTTCCTGCCCAAGAAAGGCCACTGCTTCAATCACGGTTGCTCGGAAGCTTTCAATGGGGACTACAGTTCCGCATTCAGAGTTAAAAGGAAGCACAGGAACTCAGAATGCGCAAGAATCAGAGAAAACGGAAGGCAGTTCGGAGAAGAGTAGCAAAATTGGGAGTCGGATTCGTGTCTTTGTGAGGCTTAGGCCAATGTCAAAGAAGGAGAAAGAAGGGGTTTCTCGGTGCTGTGTCAGAATTGTGAATAGACGAGATGTTTATGTAACGGAGTTTGCCAACGAGAACGACTACCTAAGGCTAAATCGGCTTCGAGGAAGGCATTTTACCTTCGATGCTTCATTTCCAGAGTCGGCTACGCAACAGGAGGTCTATTCCACTACGTGAGTTCTTAATTTTCAACTTCAAAAACATAATATCCTTTGATGCTTTTTGAACATCATAATACTACTGCTATAGCAGTCAGAGTTATGTTTGACAGAAGGTACATCGATTTCAATTTTCAGAACCTCAGAGCTTGTGGAAGCAGTTCTGCAAGGAAGGAATGGGTCAGTTTTCTGTTATGGTGCTACAGGAGCTGGAAAAACTTACACAATGCTTGGTACAGTCGAGAATCCGGGGGTGATGGTTTTGGCAATTAAGGATATTTTTAACAAAATCAGGCATAGAAGTTGCGACGGAAACCATGCGGTTCAGCTTTCTTATCTCGAGGTTTATAACGAAACTGTCAGGGATTTGCTTTCCCCCGGAAGGCCTCTGGTTCTCAGAGAAGATAAACAGGTCCACTCACTTATCTTAGAAGTTAAAAACTTGGAATTATTTGAGAAAATCTACTCACTGTTGTTGGCTTGTTGCTACCTGGAGTCATTATGGTGTATATGTTTCTAGATGTTCGGTTGTGCCTTGATGTGTTTAACTAATAATGCCTTTGAAAGAAAGTGGGTGGTTTCTCTGTTGGCTCCACATAGACAGATCATACAAAAATGAACACAGGTTTATCTGCTAACATGAGAAACTTCTGTAAGCAATTCATTCTACTTGAAAAGGACAAACTGTAGATATTTGATTTATGTTTCTGCTTTATTAGTTCTACACCTACGTAAGGTGAAGCAATTTGAAGAAACTCCCATCTGGTATCATTTGGAACCTTAAACCCTTTCTTCGCCCGTCATTTTACCAGTCAGGGAAGATGAATTTGTCTAAATTCGAGATCAGGTTAGCAAGTTAGAAAAACTAAAATCTGCTACACAATCAATAATTCAATGACATCTCCTGTTTTCATCATATCCTTGCTTCAAAGGTTCTATTCTTGAAAATATCTGATGAGCATTCTCCAATTATGTTTACAGGGGATCGTGGCAGCAGGTTTGACTCAATATAGAGCTTATTCTACAGATGAAGTAATGTTCTTCTCACTTTTTGATAAGCTAAAAGTGTAGATAGATATTTTAAAGTTTAATGAGCGTTTTCTCTTTAATCTTGTTGTTTCAGGTGATGGCGTTGCTTCAACAAGGAAATCAGAACAGAACCACTGAACCAACTCGTGCAAACGAGACTTCTTCACGTTCCCATGCTATTTTACAGGTGAATATACTGATATAAGAAGAAATATGGAGGAACCCCTTAGATGTTTTGAATGCAACATATCCTTCTTCCTAACCAGATCCACCCGATTTGTTACATGCAGGTTTCAGTAGAGTACCGAGTTAGAGATGCTGCAATGAATATCATTAACAGAGTCGGCAAACTCTCACTGATTGATCTTGCAGGGTCAGAGAGAGCTCTTGCCACAGATCAAAGAACACTTAGATCTCTTGAAGGTGCCAGTATAAATCGGTCACTTCTTGCACTAAGCAGCTGCATTAATGCTCTTGTAGACGGCAAGAAACACATACCTTATCGAAATTCAAAACTCACTCAACTTCTCAAGGATTCATTAGGAGGAACTTGTAACACAGTCATGATTGCTAACACCAGTCCAAGTAATCTCTCATTTGGTGAAACTCAGAACACCCTTCATTGGGCTGACAGAGCCAAGGAGATTCGAACCAAGGTTGAATTCTCTTACCATTCCAAGTTTTCACTGAAATAGTACAAGTGTCGCAAATGTTGAGGCACACTGTGGTTTTCTGCAACTCCTGCACCTACCAATTATTTAAGGGTCTTTGAAGAGAATGAACAAAACTTTCTTATGCTTTTATTCACTGGTTTCAATTCAACTGCACTTATTTTCTTAATTTTACATGTTCACAAATTTTACAAACTGTGACAATGTTAAATGATGCATTCTGCTTTATGTGGATACAGGCATGCGATGCAAATGAGGATCCATTGCCGGTGCCCGAGACAGAAACAGACCAAGCCAAGCTGGTGCTCGAGTTGCAAAAGGAGAATCGTGAATTGCGAGTACAGCTAGCACGACAACAGCAGAAGCTGTTGACTCTCCAAGCACAATCTTTAGCTGCAAACTCCTCCCCAACACCACCTTCAGCTACATCGCTACTAACTCCTCCAACTTCTGAACAACCAAATGAAAAACGAAAGACCAGACCACCCTCTTTCTTAGTTGGAACTTGCTTCACTCCAGAATCCAAGAAAAAGGGAGCCGAGCTAGCTGTTAGAACACTTCAACAGACTGTGAAAGCACTAGAGGCAGAGATAGAGAGGATGAAAAAAGATCACATTTTGCAGCTAAAGCAGAAAGATGACATTATTAGGAAGCTTTCACAGAAGGGAGGAAAAAAAGCAGTAGCTGAAGAGGGAGTGGCAAAGAAGGTAGTAACCAGGAGTAGCCTACGGCCGAAGAAGTATACAAACACTGATGAGTTGAAGAGTCCCAGTCATCGTTTTCGATCGCCGGCCACAACAGCTAAGAAACGAAGCTTTTGGGACATAACAACTGCTAATAGCCCATCAGTTACTACATTGAATGGAAGAAAAACTAGAAGCCATGTCATTTCTGAAGCTACTGCTGCTGTACCTCCATCTATGCTTCTTCAGGTACAACGACTATTATCTGCTTACTTATTTTCCCCCCCTTTTTCCCGCTCATTTGAGGAAGTTGCCAGGTACCACTATGCATATACATAAGTGTACGTTTTTTCTTATAAGGTTCAATTGAGGGCTGCACAGTGCACAGTACTTAATTTAATCAAAACCTTTACTCTTCAAAAATGTCACTGGCCTCTGTGTATTTCTGTCATGATGTATGCAGCTTGCTTATCCTTTTGTTTCTGGCTTTTGTTGTTTTCATAAATGCAGCCTGGTTTTGCTCGTCAAAAAGCCATTATTTGAAGTTATACTGGAAGGGAAAAGATGAAGTTAAAAGGATAGAAGCTCAGGAGAGAAATGGTTTGAAGGACAGGGAAGCTCTGGCTTTTCAGACCTTAATTTACTTCATGCTCTTGATCACACTGCTCGCTCGGCGATTTTTTATGCCATTTGTATTTGTATGTTAGGTGGTTATTTATTCAAGCTCAAGTTCGTGATGCGGACACTGCTTGTGTTTTTGATGTGTAGGCTTGTAATTTTTTCGTTTCATTCTCCACCTCCCTCCTCTATAAACACTTCATATATTCTCTTAGGCTATATTGAGACTTTGGAGAAAAATCCAAAATGACTACATATGTTACGTGTACATTCAAATTCTTTCAAGATTTGGTTCGAGTTTTTAATGTAATTTGTCAACTTAACAATTTATTTATCATTGATTATTTGTGACGCTCAAGTTGACATAAGAGATGCATTTATACTGTATGAAGGTTGGAAATTAATAAACATAAGTCTCTATTATCTAGTCCACTCGTATAATAAATTTTAATCTGCTCTTATTATAGTATTGACATCTAACAATATCATTCATGAGAAAAAAAATAAAATCATAACCACCCAACTAGCATAAGAAAAAATGTACATACATATAAATATTTTGTTCTAGCAACAACATAGGGATATCCAACAATTATAAAGGTAAGGAGTAAATGTGTCATATTGACAACTCCAAAAATAAAGATTTTAGCTTCTTAACATCTTTGTATTTGAGCCTATCCTCCTCTCTTATGCTTAGAGTAAATATTTAAAAGATGTAATGTGTCTATTTTATCTATGACAAAAAATAAATTATACATGTTCTTATAAGGAAAATGTCACCACTCTTCTTTTTGTTGTGATAATGATTTGTAGGGAAACAAGAAAATTTTTATTTCATACAGATCAATAATGCATCACCTGGGTCAAGCCCACCCAACCTTGGCATTATTACAAGCTCAGGTGCTTCTTGGAGCCCTTCTGGGTTGTTGTCTATAGACGATGGGCCACATAGACTCAGTGTTATAACAAGCTAATGTGTTTCTTCAATTATAATCCATAATGACATGTAGTCCCACCAATTAGGGTGGCGCCGTCTGTTTTTGCTGATATCACAGACTAATAATGCAAGTTATGTAATAAATGGCATTATTCATAGACTAATAATTTGCAGATAGGCCTTATAAGTAAAAATGCAGGCTTGAAATGGCCAACGACAACCTTAATAAATTCTTCTTCTTGTTTCTTCTATCTCCTTTTCTCAGTAGTGGGTTGGTTGGGTTACCATGGTGCACTAATTATAGCTATAATAATGGCATAAAGCAGTGACCGAACTTTATATGCAGCAACGAGCTTTAGAATCTTTTGAAGAATGATGAATAGATGATCGGAAAACATTGGTTTCGGTGAAAGAAATCTTAAAAAAAATTAGATCTCGTCCAAGCTGTAAGCCACATATTCTCTTCTTCATACTTTTTTCTCTTAACTTGCTGGTAAATAATCGGAAAATTCAAAGCCTGAAAACAAGGGAAAAAGGGTTTACACTATTATGACCAAATTATCCAGGTAAAGTATTTTTTTAGGGTTTAAAGGAGTGGGGATGTGAATGTGATCATCCATATAGACGTGGTGGGCTATAGTCTGCGCTTTGCGACTAAGCAGCACAAACTTCTATGAGTCATAAACTGATGAGATGAGAATGCTGCTGCTGCAGATTTGAATTAAGCAAATAAAGGAAAAGCAGTCAACACGAGGAAAAAGCTATTGCCAAATGTGTAAACAAAAGGAAAAGATGAGGGTCTGCCGTCAGTAACTGGTTTTGGATTTTCTTTCCTTTTTGTTTTAAAAGGAAATTTGATATATTGCTTTTGATGACTTCTATGATTAGGCTTCAACAAAATTTCTTGGGATCATTTTTACAAACAAAATTGTGCATCAAAGCAATCAATGATTAGAACAACGTTAACTTTTAGACCGAATACTGAATTTTTGTGGGATTTGAAGAACATGTTGATAAAGGATCCTCGCTAAACAGGGAAAAAACATCAGAAGAAAACAAATGAAAGGGCACTCAGACTTCAGACTGATGAAGTTATCATCTCAAAGACAGATAAGGGATAGGGAAGGAACCCTGAAAGGGTAACCATTTGCAGAATATGCATGAATACATTATTTGATTAGATAGTTTTTGTTATCTGCTACTGGGAGATGAAGCACACAATATGGGCATTGGTGAAAAGATGTCAAGCCATCAACACAAACAATTCCATAAACAGAGGAAAAAAAACGAGAAAAGTTTTAGTTAGAAGAGCATGAGCTAAGAAGTCCCATAATGTTTTTTCATTCTGAAATATGATCCCCGAAGCCAAACTTTCAAGTAATCTACTGCAATCAGGGGATGAAGCAGCATTTCGATTAAGAGGGTTAATGAATCGGCAAGAAAATATTGATATAGACATAGGTTATGCTGAGACAGGAAAGGGAAGTGGACCGTGTAAAGAAAGCAATCGATCATTTTATGTAACACGAGATAAGATGGCATGTTGAAATTGCAAAATTTAACCAAATAAACCAAAATGTGAAGACAATCATGATTTGCAATAAGCCTCAGTGTCTGATCACTAAAAAAAGCAAAGAAAAACTATACATATACACCTTTCATGACCCACCCCCACCACCATGCTGTAAAGTATTGGTTACCCACCATTTCCCCCTTTCAGACTTAGCCCACCCGCCTATTCTAACAGAAAACAGTAACCCAACCCCACTTCTTACACTTCCGGGAAAAACCTGCAGAGGACCAGCCTCTATCTTCATGATTGAAGAGCTAAACAAGTAGTATATCATTAACCTAAAGTTTCAAAATCCAGAACTAAGTAACTAAAACATAGCTTTTCGGAGCTGCTGCTAGACTCTAAGCAAATAAATGCTGAGCTCAGGAGCGCCATTGCTGTCAGGATTCATCATGTAGAAAGCCTCGGAGTCTCTAGACCCAACAATTCTCTCAAACTTGGCTCTCATATACATGAGCTCACCATCAGAACCAGCTTCAGTTCCATTCCCTGGCAAAACACCGGCACCCATTGAAATTGGCTCCACGGCTTTCAGGATATTCCATTCCTTTGGTCCACATTCTCTTCTGTTGGCAAATCCACACTTCTTACCATTACAGTAGGTTCTCCACATAGGCTCTTCTAGCAATCTCACAGCTTTCTTCTCTTCCTCTTTCTCTTTATCGCATTCAAGAGCAATTCGAACCAGCCCCGATGCCATTTCACGAACCAAACCACTAATTGGTGTAGCAAGCTCAATTAAGAAAGCAGGCCGTGTAGTGGGATCTTTCTGGAATGCAAAATGTACATGGCCGCGACGATATCCGAAGAGTGTGCCAACTACTCGAGGGCCAAGACCAAAGGGTAGGTTGGAACGGTTCCTACCAAACTTAGTGAGAACAGATCGAAGCCTGGAAATTGCCATCGCCTGAAGTTTCCTCCTTGCTGATTGAGAAGTAGCTGCAGGTGAGGGCGCCTCAGCCTCAGGAGCAGCAACAAGCTTGTCATCCTCGTTTTTTTCTTCTTGCTCACTAAAATTACAAGTTGATTTGGAATTAGGAACTTCACCATCTTCATTTACGACCTTTTTGGTCCAGTGAAAGTGCCTCTTGGAGGAGGAGTCTGGAGTGCTTCTAGCCATGAATGTCTTCATATGAGAAAGGAAATCAAAGGGATGGCTGCTCTTAAAAATAGCTGGAAAAGATAGAGAGAGAAAACAATCTTGTCTTGGTTTCCTCTTTTCTATTGATTTATGTGGGGCTGTTTTATTATTATTTATTAATTCTTTGGTTTCTAGCCCTTTGATGTAGTGCAAGAGAAACCTGACAAAAGAAACATAGGCAGTCCCACCAGCCGATAGAGGAAATCAGACAGAGAGAGACTGTGATAGTGTGTTTTTCAAATAGAAAAGAAAGGAATCTAAGGAGACAACTTGTTTTGTTATTTCACTTTCTTGTGGGGCAGGGAGAGAGGGGATTATGCTTGACTAAACTCTTTTGACTTGATGCTCGAAACGGTAAGAAAGGATTAAAATACGAAGCAAAACCAAACAAAACCCAGAGCTATCACTGTTGAAAGTCGACGTGCCTCCTCAGCACACACTCCTGCATCCATGTCTTCTAGTTCAAAATTGCATCACGGTGACATTTGCGCTTGAGAATTCCTGAATTCTCATGGCTTATGTTGGGCACAGAGTATACACGATACCTACCTACGAGGCGACACCTCCTTGTTTGTAGGCCCCACCAAATGAACCTAATCCTCTTGTTAACCACTAACAATATCATAGCCTCATTAGATATCTCTAGAAAAAAATCCTTTTGCAAATGTCCCAGTACCCGCAAATTTGAACATGTTAAATGTTAATCTTGACCCAAAAGGAGAACCCCTTAGAGTAATTTAGATCAGAATGGGATTCGAGCCAAATATTGAATAATGAAGAAATTTCGGTGAAGCCACGGCTAATGCGGGAGGTTGTTATCCACTTGCATGTGTATATGCTTTTTGTTCACATGTATCTCAAATCATTTTATAGTCATCGGTATCCTTCCAAAAAGGAAGTAAACAGAGCACAATCGCTCCCAGATACTCACGGTTAATGAAAATTGTATCAATCTAATATAGTCGCTATTATTAAAATCAAGCCAAAAAGCTGTTAGCAGGTAGGAAGACACAACGCCTACATGAAATAATTACAGGTAATCCTAGATAGAGGTGGGTTTGGATGAACTCTGACTAATTACATTGACTTACAAATATGGATTCATAGGTAGAATACAAATCAAGAGTGCATCCACATAAGCCAGCAAACTAGTGAATGGTTTTTGTACACAATTTAGCTATTTAGAAGCAGAGACAGAAGAGTCAGAGATGCTTGCCTATGCTTCAAGAAAGCAAAGTTCCTAAAGTTAGCTCTCTAAACTTTGGTCAGCATCTGGCTGCTTGGAAGGAATAGCCTCACCGTTCATTCTAGCACGTGCCTCGGCGAACATCCTTTGCTGCTCTGCTAGTGCTTCTTCTTCAGTCATTTCAGCTCCATTGCTCCACTTGCCACCTTTTAAAGAGTCCTGCTGGAAGCATGTCAAACTCCATCAGAACATAATTTTTGCTTCCCCGGGTAAAAACTGTTAAACAACAGTAATTTACTGGTTCAGATTTCACTCCTCCAGTATAAGGAATGGGAAGGGAGGGGGATGGCCTCATTGAGCATTAATTAATGAAATACACAACTCAATATAAATCAGATAAGTGACTGCTTGCAAAATCAATGTAACATCATTGAGATGTCACAAACACAAGACACCTAATTACTTTTAGATTCAAACGACATCCTAGTCGAAGAAGTCCAATAAACACTAACAACTAAGCATTGGTGGAATCCATAAAAATCACCATAGAGTTCATAGCTGAGTTGATGATTTAAGCATCCAAACACAGAATATGCCCCGTGTTTTAAGGAATAAACAAAAAAATAAAATAAAATAAAACAATAGAAAGATTTCCTAGTCCAAGAACCATTCAAATCTAGGTTTCTCCCTTTTTCTTTTTCTGGCTAAGAACGAATGAAGCAGAAAAGATGGGATGATCAGGTTACCTTCCTATTAGGGTCTTTTCAGGGTAACGACTGGCTAATGCCCTTCTTTAGGGGACCATCCACAAGGCCTGCAGATGCTCCCTTAAGACAGTCCACCCTTAGTCTGACCCCAGTTTAAAAACGCAAATTCAGCTTCCACTAAAATGGAAAAGAACAAAAAAATGATTCCAAATGTAACTCCAGATTTTCATGTTCTATTGACAATAGCATTCACTTATGAAGGGAGCGAGGAAGAGTAAAAGCTTCTGCTTGGTTGTCATATATCGCTAACAATTTAACATGCACAAGGGGCATCACAATTAAACAATTACCATAGTCTCAATCTTGTGCTGTTCATATGCTGCATAAACTTCCTCAATGTACTCACCAAATCCAAGAACCTGAAAAAAAATGCTAGTTAATAAACGACCAAGAAATATTATAAGACATTAAGTTGATAAACATGCCAATATCCCATATGAAGCTGCATGGTCCACCGTGCATCCTACACCCCCACACAGCTAAGTAAAATTTACAATTATCATCATCTGTTGCCTCCAGCAGTGATCAAATTCACAAACCATGTAAAATTAATTATAAACACTATGGATGCTTGCATATAGCTGGTACAGAATACTACAATGATAATGTAAATTAACGAATAATCAGTCATTTTACATTTAAATTGATATATATGCAAGCATTAAATACACGTAAGAGAAAGATGAAAATTCAAATTCAAACTACAAAATTAAATGCAATGCTACAAAGGAGACAGCAAACAAACACTACTAACATAGAATCATCAGAAGATCTAGAAGCAGAACTTCAAAGATATATTGGATGGATAAATAACCTCTAAAGCCTTCAATACATGCTCAGGTGCAATTGTCCGTTTCTCCTCTCTGCTACAGACTTCATTGGACTCTGATGAGACAAGGTTTATAAACTCTGCATTGACAAGATCAACCAGGAAAACCAAACTCCGTAAATTATGAATAAAAAGCAGGAATTAACCACAACAATAAAAGCCTAAGTACCAAAAAAAAAGAAAAAAGAATGTAAAGAGAACAAAATGGAAACAATAAGAAAACCCTTGGGTATAAACATATTCACACTAACGCAAGATGGTGCTGATGAAATCACCAAAGATCACATAAAACTTCTCACCTACACAACACTCGATCAATAGATCTTGAGCATCTCTTGCAACACGTACATCTGGGGGTAACATCTCTTTAATAATTTTCGTCATAGTTGCTGGCAGGAAATCATAACTTTTATGTCAGAACCAGTTGCAATAACAATAAAAAGAAATCATTTGGGCATCAAATTCCATTGAAATTAAAGGAACCAAATATCACTATTATATAACAACATTTTTCTAAATTTACCCAAAGAACAAAGAGCAGCAACCATCAAAGCATTACAAACAAAGGAAAGAAGTCCTACCTTGATTTGAGACCCATGTTACACTTCTAACATTACTTGATATTTGATAACGAAAAAAACTATATCTAAAAGGCACCAATTACAACTTTTGGAGAGGGTTCTTATAGTCAAAGGCACACAGAAGACCTGAAGCTAAGCATCATGGTTTAAGATGTATAGTCATAAACCAGGAACAAACTTCTCTGTTATATGACATCAAGCTAGTTCAAGGTAGTTGCTATTAGATAAGAACCCTTAAAACTATAATCACACTGTTTCTAAAATAACTGATGTTCCTCTCCAAGTCATTCTATTGTTCAAAATCCTCTCAGAGAAAAAAAGAATACACAACCTTATCGAAGCAATTTCTGGAAGTGGGAATAAACGAAATTCAATTTGGTGAAAAACAATTTGAGTTCAATAAGCATAGAAATAACATACCCGATATACTATTCAATAAATCAGTAAGTATACAATCAAATTCACAAATGGAAAAGAGGGAAAACACAGAGAAACGCACCTTTTGGAAGTGAAGCATCTTCCTTTGATTTTCCAACGATGTCCATCGGCTCCATCTTTATACCTTTAAATCCAAACATACCAACAGTTCAAATACAAATAAAGGCATCTAAACAAGGAATGAATTAGAAGGACGTGAAAATTACAGATCTGGAAACACAGCGATGAATAAGGCCGAACAGAGAGCCAACTCACAGATTTACCGTCTCTAATCGAAGAGGAAGATGAACCTGAACCTGTCACCGTCAAGAAAGACGACGATTCAATCGACTGAAGATCTGAGTTGCAGGAAGATCAGGAGGAGGTGGAGGGTGAACATGGTTGATATATGGATTTATCAGGGAAGGACGTGATGGTTTCGCAGGATAAGAGAACAAGTTCTCGCTCGCATGCGATTAGGGCAACGCCACTCTCCAAAGCGTGTTGAAGTGAACTTGATCCACGCGCTGATCAAGCGCGTCTTTCGCTAACGTCGGAATCGGACATACGCACTCAGAAGAAGATAGTAATATACGCCCATGGGCGCGCGTGCGGATATTGTTTTCGTTCATTTCCTTGGCGGAATCGTAAGACGACGAAACGATTTTGGATTATTATTATTATTATTATTCTGTTTCAACCGTGCGATGCAAATTAGATCGGAAATTAAAAAATAAATAAATAGTGATAAGCACTTGTTTGCAGTTGCGAAGTGTTGGACGAATTGCCACAAAAAAAAATAAAAATAAATAAATATTATCGAAGGGATTAGGTAGCGGAAGCAGGTGCAGTTCAGCCGGTGACGCAGAGTGCTTTACCTGCCTTTACAAATTTCTACATGTAGATTATGTAATTTTGTCACGAAAAATGTTAGGGTAATTTTGAGTAAATTTGGTTTGTTAATTTTGAATTTAGTGGTTAAATTTTGTTTAGTATATATGATAGATTTATTTTTAAAAAATTATTTTATACACGTGTTAAAATTTAAATCATTAAATTTTAATTTAAAATTAATAAATCAAAATTACTCAAATTATTTTAACTTTTTTCCACAAGTTACAATTTAAATATCAAATTATTATATTTAAAAATTTGAAAATAAAAAATAGAGTGGGTCAGAAAATAATTTTGGGCCAGCCCGTGTTTGGGCTAGGGCTTAAATTATGGTCCAAAAATAATTTTGGGCTGGTCCCCTTTGTATTGATTCTTCATGGCCCAAAATTAGCCTTTTTCTTTTTCAGAATTTTTCTTTAATGACACTAACTAAAATATGATCACAATTTTATCGTCGACAAATAATTTCATTCTCTTTTGGTTTTGGAGAACTTTTTTTAAATTGAAATTATTTATCTTCAAAAATTGGATCATTTTCTCAAACAATTATTTAAACATGAACAGATATATTGTCTTTAAAACAAATACTTAGTGCCCGTTTGATTGGGCTGACAGTGGGAAGCCTAGTTTCCATTGTTTGGTTGGTTAAAATGGGTGGAAGCACTTTTCCGTTGAGAGAGATTTTCTCGTAATTTGATAAATTGTCCTTTTTATTTAAAGCGGTAAAAATGGGTGTTTCCGTAGGAAAAAAAAATTTCAGACACCACTACCCCTCAAGCCCTTCAACGGAGAAAGGGAGAACGACAAGCGCCAGCGAGCTCTCCCCGCCACCAACAAGCGCCGACGACTGGACCCATCAAGCTCCGACGCGGGTGCTGGGGTTGTTGCTCTTGACGCCGAGCTCTCATCACCAATCAAACATCAGGATTGGGTTCTACACTGGGTTGCACTGCCACAATGACGGGGAAACGTTTGATGGGTGAAGCCGTTGGAGCTATCGTTGGTGACAGGGAATGGGTGGCTTTGGGTGATTTGACGAATTTTACGGTGTTGCCAAAGCCGTGCTGCCGAAGCATAAATTCATTGGATGCAATTAGTTTACTGGTGGTTTGAAAAGATGAGTCTATTTTTTTTATTTTTTTTTGCTTATTCTTTCCAATTATTGGTTCAATTTGCTGAATGATGGGGCACGTTGAAGTTTAATTTTCGTAAACTCTGATTGGGTTGAGTAGCTTTGTGGAAGTTTGAGTTGTGAATGAGATATCATGGATTTTCTTGGTCTCTTCCAACTTCTGCAGAAATAGGTATATGGGTAATAAGGTCTTTTTATTTTATTCCTTTAAATTATTCTAATGCATACCAAGCAATATAAAAGTGCTTCTACACCTTTTTCTATTCACATTTTATTTTCATTTTCCATTCTTATAAATTTTATTCCACGAAACCAAACAGTAACGTATGCTTGAATATGTTGTCTTTCGAATGGAAATAGGTAACTAACCCATAATAAAACTTGGAATAGAATAAACTGAAAGAATTGCTTGTGATCTCATGTTGTTTTACTTTTCATCTCCCACTCAACCTCAGTCAAGCTTACAACGATCGAACACGTACGTTTTGGTCTGCTGACCTATGTATATTATCTAATATTTATATAAAATTTTGAATTATCGGAGATCATAAACCCATATTTTTCTATCAATAGGCAGACCAAGTAAATGTTTGTCCCATTCAATCCAAAATGAATTAATTAAGTGGCCATTTTTCCAAGCTTTGCTCTTAGACCTAAACAACAATGCTAGTTCTTGTCTTTTACTTACAAAGTACAATCCTCTTCCTCTTCTCGATCGCCGGCTAGGACGGTCACGGTAGCACTAGAAAAGGAACAATTATTGGGCATATATTTTTGTCCATTTCAAATACAAACCATAAAATTTAGTCATTATTAAAATTAATAATATATTTACCAAATCAATCAATTTAATAATAAAATGGTAATATCTTAATACCCCATGTTATGTATTAGAAAAACTGATATCAAGGAGAATACAATTTGACTTCCAAATATCTATCTCCCCTCACCTAACTATATTTTGAAACAACATAACCCTTCATTTATTGATTTCGCTTCTGCACCCTTCAGAGCACATGTCTCGTTGGAGTTGGAGAATACCAACCATAGCTTCTCTATAATTTAATTCTTTTGTTTTAAATTTCAAGTAGCATTAGGTCTCAACTCAATGAATTAATATTTTGCTCAATTTTTTTAATATGAAAAAACTCACTTACTTGCTCAAGCTCTGCTCTTTTTCTTCATAGAATTGTACCCAATATCGACAAGGCAAATCGTTGGTCCCAAGTTCAACCGTATGCTTGTTTTAGCTAAGCTAATGGATTTTCTAGAAGACTTGGCCAATACTCCAAAATAGATATTGGAAGTAGTTGAGCCTTTGAACTAAAAGAGTTGGGAAGTGAAGACCACGTGCTTGTTTAGAAGTCTTTCTTCATAGCTACTAGTCAAACTGGAATGACCGTCACATTTCAGGTTCTAAGCCAATGAAGAAATATGGAGAAAACAGAACACTCTGTGTATTCTTAGTTTCTTTTGATTTCCTCACTTAGGACTGGAACCTGTCTCTTTTCTTTCCGGCTGCACTGTATCATTCTAGAACAGAGGAGCATTTTGGGTAAATCGTTCAACATTGTTTCTGGGTTTACCATTATTATTATTTTTTTTGAAAAATTTGCTTTAATCTTCTTTTGGTTCCATCCATTCTTGCTGGGGCTTGCTATCTGAAAGCTCTTTGTTCCTTCCTTTAACTAATTTTGACATCAATATCTGGACACTGGAGCTATTAGTTTGGGTGCTTGCCTGGGATCTGGTTATTTGCAAAGCTGGTTCCTGGGGATAGTTTAGTGTTTGGAGCTTACTTAAAAGCTGGATCATATAAAAAGTTATAAGCTTCAGGGGTAGCAGATTTTGGTCATTTTCTAGGTCTGTGTTAGTGTCAATAATCCATTTTTGAAGGCTATAGTTGCAGAAAATGGCTGGTCATAGAAGAAGGAGGCACCATGTCAGCAGAATACATGCATTCTCTTGTGGGAAAGCCTCATTCCAAGGTGAGCATTCACTTATTGGCGGGCCTGGCTTCTCAAGAATAGTCTATTGCAACGACCCAGAACGTGTTGAGGCTGATATTCTCAGTTATGGTAACAATTACGTCAGAACAACAAAATATACGCTAGCCTCGTTCTTGCCCAAGTCATTGTTTGAGCAATTCAGGAGGGTTGCCAACTTTTACTTCCTCATCTGTGCAATTCTCTCTTTCTTCCCTGTTTCTCCTTACTCTGCTGTCAGTAATGTAGTCCCACTGGTGGTTGTGGTTGGAGCTACAATGGGCAAAGAGATCCTTGAGGATTGGAGGCGGAAACAGCAGGTAATATTCTTTTACTCATTGGTACATCAGCTTTTGCTGAAAATTTCTGGTTTAAAAGGCGGGCCTGTGTTTTCTGTCTACTTACGCATATTTTATATTGGGTGATATAAAGTTATGAAAAGTAAATAAAACATAAGAATTAGCCCAACTTGTCAGATTGTCAGTATTTTGCCTTATCGATATTGGGTTAGAAAAGTTCTGAAGTGGCTTTTGGCTTTTATTCATGCTTTTAGATAGAATCGTGAGACCTAAAAGGCTATATTAAGAGAAGAGTTTGCCTCTTGTGTGTCTTCACATGGACATATATGCATAGACGCATTTTTTGATCTTAACATGTGCAGAATATCTTTGGGAGAGAGTTCACACTTTGAACTACATCCTTTTTGTTCTACTTTGTCATTTTTTTTAATATCTTTAGTTCCTTGCTTGGTTACTTTTTCTCTGCCACTCTTGATTATGTTTTGGTCAGTAATGTAGTCTTGTAATTGCATCAGGATATTGAGATGAATAACAGAAAAGTTAAAGTACATCGTGGAGAAGGAGTTTTTGATCATTCCAAATGGAGGGATCTGAGAGTTGGAGATGTAGTAAAGGTGGACAAAGATGAATTTTTTCCTGCTGATCTCATTTTACTTGCATCAAGCTACGATGATGCAATTTGCTATGTTGAGACCATGAATCTCGATGGAGAAACAAATCTTAAACTCAAACAAGCACTGGAAGAGACTTCTAAGTTGAATGAAGATTCAAGCTTTCAAAATTTCAAGGGTATCATCAAATGTGAAGATCCAAATGCAAATTTATACACATTTATTGGCAGTTTGGAGCTTGAAAACCAACAGTACCCTCTTGCGCCTCAGCAGCTACTGCTTAGGGACTCGAAGCTGAGGAACACAGATTTTATCTATGGTGTGGTGATCTTTACAGGTCATGATACAAAGGTTATGCAGAATTCAACAGCGCCTCCTTCCAAGAGAAGCAAAGTTGAGAAAAGGATGGATAAGGTCATCTACTTCCTTTTCTCTGTTTTGGTTTTTATTTCTTTTATTGGATCAATTTTCTTTGGGATATCAACAAGTGAGGATCTTCAAAATGGATTAATGAAAAGATGGTACCTTAGACCTGATAAGACCACAATTTACTATGATCCCAAGAGAGCACCAGTTGCAGCACTTCTGAATTTCTTGACTGCACTTATGTTGTACAGTTACTTGATTCCCATTTCCTTGTATGTATCAATAGAAATTGTGAAATTTCTTCAGAGCATTTTCATCAACCAAGATTTGAACATGTATTATGAGGAAACAGACAAGCCAGCACATGCTCGTACCTCAAATTTGAACGAAGAACTTGGCCAAGTGGAGACCATACTTTCTGATAAAACTGGAACTTTAACTTGTAACTCTATGGAATTTATCAAGTGTTCCATTGCTGGGGTTTCTTATGGACGAGGAGTTACAGAAGTTGAGAGAGCTATAGCTAGAAGAAAAGGATCACCTTTACATCAGGAGTTGACAGAAGAAGATGTACATGCTGAGATTGCTGGAGGAAAGCCATCCATTAAAGGCTTTAACTTTGTGGATGAAAGGATTATGAATGGAAATTGGGTCCATGAGCCTCATGCAGATGTAATTCAGAACTTCCTAAGGGTGCTGGCTATATGCCATACTGCAATACCTGAGGTTGATGAAGAAACTGGTATTTCATATGAAGCTGAATCACCAGATGAGGCTGCTTTTGTGATTGCAGCTAGAGAACTTGGGTTTGAGTTTTATGAAAGGACACAGACAACCATCTCATTGCGTGAGTTAGATCCTGCATCTATGATCAAGGCTAAAAGGTCAGGTTCTTGTCTTGTATTTTTGACTTGGTTTCCTTTATCTTACATTATTATGTTATTGAAACTTGAATTGTGTATAAATGTCATATTCTTTTTTCCATTATACCAGGACCTACAAACTCTTAAACGTGATAGAGTTTAGCAGTGCAAGAAAGCGGATGTCTGTAATTATAAGAGATGAGGAGGGTCGTCTACTCCTACTTTGCAAAGGAGCTGACAGGTTTGCTATCTCTCCCACTAGTTTTGAGTCTTATATTTAGTGCTTTATGCACTTGTTCAAGCAAATTTTACTGATTCAGAAGTTCAAACATTGAAGTGCTGCTGGTTATTTTCTTTCACATGCAGTGTCATGTTTGAAAGACTTGCTAAGAATGGAAGAGAGTTTGAAGAGAAGACTAAGGAGCATATCAATGAGTATGCTGATGCTGGTTTGAGGACTCTGTTACTTGCATATCGTGAACTTGAAGAGGAAGAGTACAATCAATTTAATAAAGAATTCAATGAAGCCAAGAACTTAGTGAGTGCAGATCGAGAGCAGATTGTAGAGGAAATAGCAGAAAAGGTGGAGAAGGATTTGATTCTTCTTGGTGCTACTGCAGTAGAAGACAAACTTCAAAATGGGGTATGTTCTAAATGTCGTTTTTCTTTCTGAAACTAGATAAGAACTTGTCATAGTTATAGGTTGTGTTCTTATGGCATTTTTGTTGTAATAGGTTCCTGAATGCATTGACAAGCTAGCACAGGCTGGAATTAAGCTATGGGTTTTGACTGGTGATAAAATGGAGACGGCAATCAATATTGGGTAAAGTTTAAATAAAATCTATAGATTCATTCAATTTTTTGTGCAATATTCATGAAAATAAAATAAATCCATTTCTTTTCCTATGATTGCAGATTTGCTTGTAGTTTACTTAGACAAGGAATGAAGCAAATTATAATTAGCTCAGACACTCCAGAAATTAAATCACTGGAGAAAGGGGAGGACAAGTCTGCTGCTGCAGTGGTAAATCTTAATTCATTGCCTTTAATTCTGTCTACTAGCAGTAATAAGCTTTGCACGTCTTGAGATGATTGGGTAATGATTTTGATGGGATTTTGCTGATATTCTAGGCAATTAAAGCAAGTGTTCTTCGCCAGATAAAGGAGGGAATGGAATCACTTACTACATCAGATGAAAATTCTGAGGCATTAGCTCTGATCATTGATGGGAACTCTCTCACTTATGCACTACAAGATGATGCCAAGGACATGTTTCTTGAACTCACCATTGGCTGTGCATCTGTCATATGCTGCCGTTCATCTCCCAAACAGAAAGCACTTGTAAGTTTACCTTACTACTTTATGTAGTTATTCGCTGTATTCTCTATATTCTGTAATATTTATACTACAAAGAGAGTTGTTTATTGCATGCATTAAAAGAGAAAATCCTAGTCTTTTTCTTTGATAATTTTAACATGCTCACTCTGTGAAGGCATTTCAATTTCAATAATGCAGGTTACAAGGCTGGTTAAAACTAACACTGGTAATACAACTCTAGCAATCGGTGATGGGGCAAATGATGTTGGAATGCTCCAAGAAGCAGACATTGGAATTGGTATCAGTGGTGTTGAAGGAATGCAGGTAAATTTAATATACCAGATATCCTGCTTACAGTTTTTTTTTTTCCTGCATTGTCTTTTTTACTTGTTATCTTTTTCTGCCCAAAAATTTTCAGGCAGTTATGTCAAGTGACATTGCGATTGCCCAATTTCGGTTTCTAGAGCGCTTACTTCTTGTGCATGGACATTGGTGTTACAGAAGGATCTCATCAATGGTAACTCCTTCTACTTCACATTCCTTTACATTGATTGAAATTGAAATCTTGTTGGTTGTTGACATAACCCTCATTTCATTTGACAGATTTGCTATTTCTTTTACAAGAACATTGCCTTCGGCTTCACTCTTTTCTTCTTTGAGATGTATGCATCATTCTCGGGACAAGCAGCCTACAATGATTGGTTTCTCTCACTATACAACGTATTCTTCACTTCACTTCCTGTGATCGCCTTAGGAGTGTTTGACCAGGATGTTTCTGCTAAATTATGTCTCAAGGTAGACTCTTAAACTCAATTTCCTAGCAGCATTCAGTGTAAAATTTTGTTTCCTTGAGGATAAAGAAACCGAGATTGTTTCCTTTTTTCAGTTCCCACTATTATATCAAGAAGGCGTGCAAAATGTGTTATTCAGTTGGAAAAGAATCCTTGGCTGGGCATTCAATGGGGTACTGAGTGCTACCATGATATTCTTCCTCTGCATTGGAGCTATGGAGCATCAAGCATTCCGAAAAGGTGGTGAAGTTGTGGGGCTAGAAGAACTTGGTGCCACCATGTATACTTGTGTTGTGTGGGTGGTGAATTGTCAAATGGCACTGTCTGTTAGTTATTTCACATATATACAGCATGTATTCATCTGGGGTGGCATTCTCTTCTGGTATATATTCCTCTTGGCATATGGAGCCATGGACCCTTCCATTTCAACAACGGCCTACAAGGTCTTCATAGAAGCTTGCGCTCCAGCGCCATCTTACTGGCTCGTCACTTTGCTGGTTCTTGTTGCAACTCTTCTTCCATATTTCACCTATGCTTCAGTACAGATGAGGTTTTTCCCCATGTTTCATCAAATGATACAGTGGATAAGAAAGGATGGCCAAACAGATGACCCTGAATACTGCAATGTGGTGAGGCAGAGATCAATAAAACACACAACAGTTGGCTTCACAGCCCGCTTTGAAGCTTCTAAACACTTTGAAGACACTAGTGAGACTCATTAGAGGTTCATTTTTTCCCCCAAAATGTAGGTGTAAAATTTTGCACAGCCAACCTTCCAAGTGTACATATTTAAGGTGGAGTTGGGTCTTCCATTTACGCCAACTCGAGAAGACAAAGCCAAAGGATCATTAAACCACTAGGTGTGATCTAGCCATGAAGGGTCTAAATAGTATACAAGAGGTCAGGTTGAAACATCTTTGCCATCATTAAAAAGTAAAAAAGTCAAAGGAACAATTCTATAAAAATTTGGCTGCAGATGAGGGAGAATTTGACGATCAATAGTGTGTCTACTGATCATTTGTTGTAGTATAGATTATAGAGGAATAGTCAATCATTCTTTCTTGCCTACTGAATCTAGTGGTGTTACTATTACCACTGTCTTTGTTGTACATTGAAAGATTAAATCAAAATTTAAAATTTTCCTATTATTCATTTGCCAATTGCCATAAGGTTGAAGCAGAGAAGAAAAATATGGAGTCAGAGACTAGATGCCGTATCAGATTATTCCAAACAGAGTAGCATGTACATATATCAAAAGTTGAAAGTATATACAACTCTTCTCCCAAAACCAAGAGGAATAATCCAACTCAAAGTGAGAGATTATGAAATTTTCGGACACAGATTATGAACTTGGTATTTTTCTCCTGTCTCAAACCAGACATTCTTAATTGATTCCCATTCCCCGCGTTTATGTCATTCCAGTGCCACATACCCACTACTACAGAACAAAATCCTCAGACCAAGCTGTCCAATACAAGCCATATACCCAAGAAAAGAACACAGAGCTACCAGATATAGCTTAGGCGATTGAGGTGGATAGAATTTGGGTAAAGATCCTAACTTTGATACCCAATGTACCAAACAAGAAAAAGTTCAAAGGATAAAAAAGAATATAAAGAATCTATGGTTTGGTCAATTTTCTTTTATGGCAATTAGGATAAAACAAGGTTGCCAAGATCAAACTGTGGTCAGCACAACGCAAGGCCCAAGAAATCAGATGCTGATCTACCCATTACATTGGCAAATTCATGAAAACTAATTACACCATCACCGTCTATGTCAGCCTCTTTGATCATTTCTGTGAGCTCTCTATACGTGAGGGGCTGACCCATTTTGGCCATTGCTCCGGCTAACTCCACCGCCGATATGTACCCATTCCCATCACGATCAAAGCATTTAAAAACATGGGTTAACTGTTCTTGATTGAGCAATGCTTCTTCATTAATGTCTGGCAATATTGCACTCACCAATTCATCAAATTCCACAAAGCCATTGCCATTGGCGTCCATGTTGGCTAATAGCACATGGATTTGGTCCCCCGAAGGCTTAAGCCCCAGCGACCGGAGAAGCGCGGCGAGCTCTAGAATGGTTAGGCTGCCGTCGGAGTCCATGTCAAACCGAGTAAAAATGTCCTTTAATTGATTAAGCTGATCGTCATGAAGCTCTGTCATATTAATCTCAACGTAAACAAAAAAAAAAAAAAAAAAAAGAAGAATAATATGAACACAAATGCAGTCCAGAATTTCTGCAGAAAAAAAAAATTACAACTGCAGAAATGTTAGGAAGAGGGAATGGCTTATTTTAGTATAATCGGATGATGGGGGTCTTGGTTTGTTACTGGTATGGCATCATGAGGTATGATTTGTTTTCTTTTGGGGGAAGAATGGGAACGAAAAGCGCGTTGGTAGTTTCAGCAAATATATAATGTGTGGCTTCTAGGACAACTCATCCAAGTACTGAATAAATAGTGCAGGCATCATTGTTTTAGAATTATTTAGAGGAAGATATATAATGTTATTTTTAGATTCTGAAGGTAAAATATGGAGATGAAAATGATAACAGTGACTAAGCCGGTGGCTGATTTTCAATTTTCATAAGGATGTTGTCGGATAAGATGTATGTAGGCAAATGGAAAGCCAGAGAGATTCCTAGATTTACACAAGGAGTTGATTGTCTGACACTGTGACACTAAATGAATAATGATCCACTGCGATATGATAATATTAGTGTCCTTTTGCCAACTATACTGCTCTGCACTTGTTTATTCTTAATTTCGTCCTAGGGAACCCAACAAGAAATTGATGGTCGTGTCTTCTTCTCAGCTATCGTCTTCAACGACAGAAGCAAACAAAAGAAAAGGGCAATCTTCTGTACTTATTGTTACTCTAGTGTGTTGAATTATTACTCGTGCTCATAGGTACATCACATGTAGGGGTTGCTGCAGCTCCTGGGTTACCTGCCAGAGTCTCCCCCGAAGCTTCTTGTTGCTGCTCTGCTCTGGCTGTAAAATTGAAGATGAAGCTGTTGCCATGGCACTAACTAGCCAATATGGAAGATCGTCAGCAATAACAGAAGCAAGCAGAAACATTGGTCTGAGAAACAAGTTTATAAAGGGAAGTAGTACAAACTGGTGACGTGATTAAGCTTTCTAGCTAGGTTGAATGGAAAGGGTTGAAGAAGCAGAGATTTTCTTTTATCTGGTTTACGTGCATGCCTGCATTTTGCATTGGCTTACCAGAAAGTAAGCTTTTCTCTCTTTAACATAAAGTGAGACAGTCTCCTGCATATCATCTTTTCCTTCATCTTAACATAACACTCTTTTGCACTTTGTTCTTTGATTTGATTACCTCTGAGATTCCTTAACCGAATCCAAAGACGTAGCTTTTCCAATAGGGTTTCATAAGGAATAGCATCTACTTTTTTTTAAGGGAATTATTGTTCATCTCCTTTTAGTTTCTTTTTTTAATAACTGATAATTTTAATTAAATGGCCATATAATCAGAAAAAAGAAAGTGGCATAAAAGGATAAACGTGAAATTCTTTGTAAATTTATTAGAATAATATTTATGGACATACAGCTAAATTTGCATTGTCATATTAGCAGCTAAATACTCTTATTAAAGACTAAAGAAGAGTTAGTAAATACATTGATAAAAGTTTTATTTTTAACTATGTATATGAAAAAGATTTTATTAAAATAAATATATTTACTCTAGTGATATTATTGCTTTAAAAAGTTAATTTTTAGTTATCCGCACAATAAACCTTAATTCAACCAAAAAAGATACTCTCGTTAAGGAATTAATTTCTGCACTATATTTTTTTCAATTCTCAACTTTTTTGAGATTTCAAGTATAACTGAATTTTAAATTAAAGAAGCTATTTAAAAAAATTCAGTTATAAATTTTTTTTTGAGATTTTTAGTAACAAATTTTCAAATTTCAGAATTATAAAAAAAAAAAATTTCACTTTCAAAATTTTAAATTCAAAAATTTTGAAATTCTGGAATGGGTGGGAGTGCAACTATTAAAAATGAAGCGTGCAAAAATTTTTAGCCCAAAACGGCAGCGGCTTGGGTCTAATTAGTTAATTACCGAACATTTAACATAGAGCGGTCGGTGAGCCCAAAAGAGAAAGAAAGAAAAAAAAAAAAAAAAAAAAGGAAAAATAACCAGACCCAAAAATCGGTCAATTTAATAACTTTTACTTTTGTGCAGCCACGTCACCTTTCTTCTTTTGGTTTTTCTTTAGGGAGCTGAATATCCACTTATTATTGTCCTGTTTTACTGGACCATCTTTTGTAAATAGAAGCGGGGGTAAAATGGTAATTCCATATGCAAAAAAAAAAAGAGTCGTAGTGAGTTGCCCCTTCAAAAGTTCCTGTGCGGCTGGGAGTCTGTGACTCAGTCCATCCGCTTCTTAGGAGAGAGAGATAGAAACACGGCAACTGTGACTCTATAAATTGCCTGGTTATATATGTCTCTCTAATTATCAGAGAATTATGTATATATAGCTAATGTTCAAAGTTTTGTGTTTTGTCAGTGATTGAAGGAAAATGCTTGCTCTGGTTTTATGTTCTAGTTCCATGTGCTGTCTGTTTAGGTTAGATCTGGCGTTGCATAACTTCATTGATTAATGTTTTGTGTTTATATAATTGTTTGCAATACCGTGGTGGATCTTGGAATTGGATTTTGCTGGTCATTTCTCCGATAGTTGAAAAAAGCAAAAAAGAAACTTTATTTGCGTTGTTAATTATGGGTCCAATTCCAAGGTGTATGGAGCTGGGGCGAAGTCACTGGACGCAGCGGTTCATCGACCTCTTCCTGAACTTTGTTGTGGAATAACACAAACCATGAATCGGTCGATAAACCTCTGCATCCAGCGCTCACTTCAGCTTTTTCTCTGTCTCTCACCACTTTCTGTTATAAACCATAACTTGGATTTTATTTTTGCCCCTCGTGCTCATGCGTCTCTAATCAGTTGTAGCTAAAATGAGGCCTGATCATTTGACTGTTTTCCTACTTGTAGACAAATAAGAGGAGGAACCGTTGTTGTTTTTGTTGTTTTATCATTCTTTTCTCTTAAGTTGCCGCTGAGTCCTACGATTGATTTATTAGAAACTTTTTTATTTGCTTTACTCTGTTATAATGTTTAATTTCAGAGATTCCATCATGGGTTACTTGTCATACTTTTAATCAATTGTTGTTTCTTCTATGTTTTAATCTTCCCAGCTTATGTTGAAGCTTCTGCTTATAGCTTGGATATGTTTTGGTTATACTTTCGTTTACACGTTTCATTTGTTTTCATAAGATCCGGGTATTACCAAGCCGGTTCAATGGCTGAAGTTGACCTTCCAAGATAATGTCTATACTCTGGTATATCTGGCTTATCTGCTGTCGAAGTTACATTTTTAGCTATCTGCTCTTGGGCACACAAACTAATACAGTGTCAATTTGTAATAGCAATTTATCATCTGCTACAACAGTTGATGAATTTTTTTGTGCATGAGCAGCATGACATTTTTTCTCCCTTTTAAGAATTGTAGTTAACAAGGCATCTTTCCTTTTTTTTGGTCGGAGTAACCGGGCATATTTGCAGCTCATACTTTACCCATCAGCCATCAGCTTCTTTTGTTACGAGAACCTGTTTATTGTCCAGAGCTGCAGTTCGATGAGCAGATGCCCCCACTCTCTCTCATCTTTTTTTCTTTTTTTTTTTCCTTTCTTTTTGGGGTTTGGTGCACGAACTTGTTGTTTATTATTAGCTCTGCCTTTTGTATAACATGTATAACAGCTATAAGTTGTCGTTTAACTTTTCTGAGAAGTTAGATCAAACTGATACATTTGTCAAATGGTATTGTAATTTATTTTTTTTCTTTTGGCATGAATGGTCTTGTAATTGAAATGAAATAGATACTTTGTAGTTGAATTTACAATAGTAAAAAAGAGAAAGACATAAAAAAAAAATGGGACCTCTATGGCCTAATTGAGACCTACATGAGCTTACTTTTTCCATGTGAATTCTATTTTCTTTTCGTATCAATCTCTTTTTTCTATTATTTAAATTTCAGTTGCAGAGATCAGTGCTCTAACTTGAAAGGGCTATTTTTGTATGCTCTTTTGAATTTGTTGAACAGCTTTATGATTGGTTTCGATTCCTTTTTCTGTGATGTTAAATAGCATCATTTGCTTATTGCTTTAACCATAAAGGTCGTCGAGGTGTCGTTTTAGTTTGTTCTGATTCTTATATATATATACTCATATGCCTTCTCCACTTGGCACGGCTGGGGATCGGAATCGCTCGAAAGATCATCTAATTGAGTTGGTATGAGAATGTGGACAGAAACTTGGAAATGATTTTATATTGTCTCCTCGTATGCAATACTTACTAGGTTCCATGCAGAGGGACCCTTTCCATTTTATTCTAACATGTAATGTGAGTAAAAGAAAAGAATAAAGAATGGTCTTCATTTCTCCTTGGAAATTTTTTCAAGTTGATTGTCATTGGTGGGGCGTTATGAACAAGCTCAAGGGAACAGAAATCATGTTAAACATGTCATTTTCTTATGCAGATGGAATATATTTACTTTGTTTGGTAAAAGAACTTTGTAGGCCTCCAAGTGTTAGGCATGCTGCACGCTAGCTTACTGTTCCTGAGTCTTGGTTGCATGAAAGAAAGTCAGATAAAGGTACAATTTAGTGGACTACAACTTGCAAGAGAATCTTCTAGGTGATATACAAGGGAATCTGGCATCAAATTCCACTTTGAATTTATTTTGAATGGATGAAGTCACCGAGTAAAAGAGTACGGGGACGAGCAAAGCCAAATACAATCTGGGAGAAAAGAACATAGTACAAGTGATGATTCTGGGAATAATGAGTTCTCATAGAGTAACATTCTGAAACCTTGTCAAGCTAAGGATAAGGATATCCTGCCATTTGATTCCTTGTTCCCTACTTCCTGAGCCAATTTACCACTTATAGTATTCTGCTTTCTAAGTTTGTATTCCTTTTATGTCTCCTTTCTGGTAAGTTGTAACGATCAGTCTGTCTCTTACCAATCTTTGCCAACTTGGCCGTATCTTCAAACAATTCCGTGTTTGGGCTTCCTGCTGCATTTGCTGATTGCAAAATTCTAATTAAAAACATAAAATTGGCGTTAACATGCATCATAATTAGAAAATACATCCTTGGGTCTTGTCTTATCTATAATTATTGTTTTAGAGCAAAGTTACATGTTTTAAAAGAAACAATCATTAAACGTCCGTCTTAAACAAAAATAAGTTTAAAGTATGAGAATACACCGATGACATGTCAATCATAGTAACACAAATATAAAACTTTAATTAATTAAATTGTCTTTGTATAAGTGCACTGTCATGAATTTTGTGGCGGCCACGCAGTAGACGGTCCTAATCATGTCTGCTATGCTGGGGCAATAATTCCAAATCAGTAGAGATGATTATGATAACGGAACAGATCGAATAGCAATGATTCAACCCCAAGAAAATTAAAAATTTGCTCATTTATAAGAAAATGACCTCAACGATGTGCAAAGCGCCATGAGAACGGTTTTCTTTGTCATGTATGAGAGGTCCTATAATTTTATGCAACATGGCATTCAAAGTCAAATTCTTTAATGGTTGAGTGAAGTTCAATCCCTAGTTTATTTAGCAATGTCTTTTCTTGACAACAGTGGGAATGAAAATGAGGTATATACAAACAGACGAAAAAAAATTATGAATTCCATTAGACTGGAACAACTTTCATTGAATTCGTTGCTTGTAGCATTTCTTTTGTCAAGTTTTTGAACTTAGTGAAATTATCATACAAGTCAAGTTTACTGCACATAAATTACCTCGTTGGACTCCTCTATGCAATTCTTTTTTGGTTTTATTCCATTGTCTCGCATTCCCTCCCTTTTTTGTCTTTTAGTAATTAGCAAATATATGAGGCTTACAAGCTATAACCCAACCCCTGAGAATATAACAAAAAAAAAAAGGTAAATTTAATCTAGCCAAAGAGAGAGAACTTTTCCGGTAGGCAAATAAGACTATACAAGAAATGAGACAAGAAAAATGTTTGGTATATTCAACGAAACCAAAATATTGATCACATCCTTCGCAAGCCGATAAAGGGAAGAGAAGTGAAATAAGGAGTTGATGATCTTGCGAGTTCTGACAGCATGCATGTAGCAGATAGTGAAGTTAAGGCCGATTAGCAATCGAGGCTGAAGTGAGAGTTTGAAATCTATTTGTTACTCACTCATTCTTGCAGATCCTTTCTGACCTAGATCACTTTCAAAAGGCCAAGTAAGAAAGAGATACAACAAAAGCCATGATTTGCTTCAAATAGACTGGCATAAGCCATTTTTTTATTAAGGGGATCCTCCATGATCACCTCCTGTTTGAGACAGGGAAGAACTGAAAGAAGGAGCTACAACAACAGAAGAATAAACCTTAGAACTACCAAATGAAAGACCACTGCACCCTGACCCTTCCTCAGAGCTAGAAGAACAAACTATAGTATCTTCAACGAGCGTGTCAAATTCATCGCTCATAATCTGGTTTTTCCATGGCATGGTTGTGGAATAAATAGATGCAGATAGTGCATGGTTCTTCATGACTGCACGCTTGAGAAGCTGATAAGCTCTAGGATTCTTTCCCAAAAAGCTGCAACTTTCTTCATGGGGTTTGCCAACTCCACTGCTTGGAAAATTTGTTTTGGCATTTCTACCTCTTAGAAGCCTTGCAGCACAGTCATATGCAAGAGCAGCTTCTTCAGCTCTGTCAAAAGTTCCTAACCACAGCCTCAGCTTCTGTGAGGAGTCCTTGATCTCAGCAACCCATCTTCCTGAAGGCCTTTGTCTCACCCCAAGGAACTTTCTCCCATTACTATTTTCTCTTTTTTCGAACTTCATAGTCCTCCTATCTTTGTTCTCAGCTTCTAAAGACATTAAAGAGTGATTTTTGCATGAGTTTTGAGATTGGAATGGGGATTCTGAGGTCTCTAGGTTTTCCATGAGAGCAGGAGAAAAGGGTTGGTTTAGCTTAGATTAGAGGAGTTCATTACTTAAAAAACTTTTTATGTAACAACGAGACTGACGATGAGGTAATGGCATGTTGCTTGTCAGATTTGGGTTTGTTTTCTTCTTCGGAGGTTATTATTTTATGTAGAAGTTTAAAAATCATTAAAAGCCAGAGAAGTATAGAATCTTATCAGGAAGAAAATTTCCAAAAAGGCCTTTCTTTCAGATTGGATATATACTAATAACTTTGTGATTAACATCTTAATGCCTTTTTGGAGAAAAATAGATGAACGTACGCATAATAGCCACGTTCAAAGAGGGTCTGCATGCGAGTATGTGGATCAAAGCCTTCTAATGGAAGAAACAATAAATTGGAAAATTGATGACTATATATGGTACTGTTCACTAACATATTGCAACATTATTTCACTAAGTTGCTTCATCTTGACAATGGAATTTGCTTCCAAATTAAGATGAGTGGTTGATCCATTGCTACTGGTTTCTGGTTTAAGTTTACCTTTTGTATCATTCTCTTTGCAATCTAATTTTGGTCACTGGAAGTGCAAAATACCATTAACAATAACAAGATATAGAATAAAAAGCGATTCACTTTAAATCTAATGATAAGGAAGTTTTCCAGTGAAGAAATCTTGGATTTTTGCGACAAATCCCAACAGTAAAGTTTGGAGCTTGAGAGGCACTAGCAGACAGAGTTTCCTATTTGCAAAGGAGAGAAATCTATCTAAATCTCACACTCGCTAAAATACATTCTGTCACACTCATAATGTATTAATGCATTGTGGAAGGAACTCCATAAATGAAATCCACAGCAATGTACATGTGTGTTAAAAAAAAGCAGGGCAAGATGGTACTTTAACCCCTGGTATAAGGTGATAATCTTTCATGGAGATATGTTCAAGAAATAGAAGGAAAAGTCCAAAGGAATGAGCTTACGTAAGCTGCTTATCATTCTAATTAATATATTTGAAAATCCACTGCTTTGCTTGATTAATACCCCTAGAAGCAAAGTTCCAACAGCCAACAAACAAAATTCACACCTCAAAAGCTCGAACACAAACAGAACCCACATGTTTCTTTTGACTCTGTTCAAATTAAAAAACTAATCTTGGACATTTGTCACATAATGGCTGTCTTAATTTGTTGTCCTTTATTAGCTCCTCAATGTGCTCTTTTCCTCTTAATTATTAAAGTATACATCTTTCCTTTTGTATCAGTTAACTTTTGTTTACACATTTCTTAAATGTTTTGTCACGCTTCATATTTAAATTCTGAAGGGTAGTGTTTTATTACTAACAAGTACAATTATTATATTTACTAAACATATCAGTGCAATAGACGACATGCATCTACAAACTCTCAGACTTGAGAAATTCCCTTTCTATACCAACATCAATGGTATTCCTTCGAAAAAGAAACTAAGTTATTCAATGTCATTGGTTAAAAGGCTGAGGAGAATTCTGTGACAGATACGGTTACTGGCATATTATGAAGAGAGCGTGCTGAACCTTGTATGAGGTATACCTTAAACAAAGACGATAAAGAAAAAATCTGTTTTATATAGACGCCAGAAAGGATGCCAATCCGGACAAAAATGATTAGGTTGGTAATAAGAATCAATCCAAAGCTCAAGTTGTTAGCTAACCTGTTTCACGTTTTGTTATTAAGATAGAGGTATAGACATTCCAATGAAGTAGAGTTTTTTAGAGCTCTATTATTTTGGTAACCTATGATATGAACTTATGAGAATCAGCATTTTCTTATGCAAATATTGGAATGTACGTGGGGACACTTAGCTCAGCATACTGTCAGTAAAATTAAAAGCAAAGGCATATATGGCAAGAGAGACTGATATGTTGCTGTCAACTGGGGTAACATCCAACTCATCTAGTTTTATCAATTCTTGAGCAGTTTACTTTTACTTGCATGCTTCAAAACCTATAGATAGATATGATCTTCATAGCTATTCATAATAGCTTCAAACTAAGTTTTAACAGAAATTTTGTGAGGAAGGTATTAGCATCACAAACAACATAACCACTGAATAAGCTTTCATGAAGGAAAATAAACATTGCGCATTATAATAGAACTAGAAGGAACCTACTTAGAACATGTGGTAGTCAGGACTCTGGACCACTCTGCAATGCAAGGAGTGCAGCCTCCACGTTACATTTTCATATTCTTCTGTTGTTCAAATAAACTAATATTTAAGAGACTGAGAGAGAAGAAGAAAAAAATGGTCCAAAAGGTTAATGAAAGAAAAGTACAAGGTATTGATTTATGTATGCCAAGAAGCATCAAGACTAATTGATTGTTCAATGCTTATTATTTTAGTATTTGTGCTAATGACTAATTTCGTTCTTGAGCTATCCAGTTCATATGCTTCATTTTTTGACAGGGAGTGTGATATTCCAATGTTGCAATCTGATTAAATTGAAATCACAAACAGTTCAACTAAAGCATAAACATATTCCAAAGTTGCATACTTTTGAACGAATCCAGGAGCAAAATTTCAAGAACTGGACGGCCACAGAGAAATTTCAAAATAGAATCATGATTCCTAGCATAAATTTTTACCCCAACATGGAGAACCTTGAGCAAGGCAGATCCACATGTGAAAAAGCATATTCAACTAGCCTGTTCAACTTCAGAACATCAAAAATTCAGAGGCTTTGATGTTTATTGGGGAACTTTTCTTTGTTGTCTACAAGCTGATTTTTTTTTTTTTTTTTTTTTTCATTTTCTGAAATTTGTAGTGGGTGTGGTGTATACTGGGGAATCAAAGTTGAAATTTTTTACAGGTGGGCTCCCTTTCTTTTTGCCTTTGTCCCTCTATGCTGTGTCTATCCCTTTTCTTTTCTCGTAGTAACGACGGGGAATGTGAATGCTAGAGAAGATGGCAGCGGTCGTCCATGAAGAGCCGAAGAAGGTGGTGGCAGTTCAATGTTCTCTCATGGATCCAGTCATCAAGAACGGTTGCCTTTGGCGAATGCCCGAATACCGATCTTCTCTAAAAAAAATCCAAAACGGCGTCGCTTCGAGCATGGTTTGTCCCGAAGTGCTTAATGTCGGATTGTTGCATCTGCCACATCACTTTTAAATGGCAACATCATTCATGCACTGGCGCCACGTGGATTGTTATTTTTGTCCGGGTCGAACATGGCTGCTGCATAGGTGGACATCATGAACCAATGGGTGATACATTTGGATTCTCATCAGCCAAAAGTTCCGAGATTTTGGCCACATATCTCTCATCGGGCACATTTCCCATCTGATTTATCAGCCAGTCATACGTGCGCACTTCTGTCTCTCTCTCTCTCTCTCGAATGAGACCGTGAGAAGTCGCAATGGCAAAACTAGGTATGGAGATGGTTCCCCAAGCTTCAGCAGCTACCAGACCTTCCCTTCCAACTCTTTTAAAGGAATCCCCCGGAGTCCAAGTCAAAGCCTCCGGTAAACCTCAACATAGACGTGCTTGTATGTCATTACCAACCTCAACCACCATCTCACTCTTGGCTCTTTTCGCGCCTCCCCCTGAAGCGAAAGCTTTCAGCATTGCCAAGGACCAGATTGTCTCTTCTCTCACTGAAGTAAATTCCCTGCACTTTTTGCGAGAGAAGTTGTAAAATTTTCGTGTATTGATTCGCTGCATTGCATTTTTATGTGCATCCCATTTCTTCCCACGTTGATGAAATCCCAAGCAATCTTCAGTTTTAAAAAACGTTTAGAAGTACTTTCTATTCTAAATTGTTGGAATTTCAGAAAAATTTCAACTTTTCAGTTACTTTCTATTTGCTTTACACTTTGAAAATGCCAGCAAGTTTCTTCAATTTTTGAATGAAAACCCAGTAACTGGAATTGTGGGAATTCATTCTTCTTTTTATTACAAATTTAATGCAAGCAAATGATAGGAAGAATTTCGTTCAATTTGAACAAATGCCCAGTGATTAGAATTGTTTTCTCTGAGATTTTATAGGTAGAGAAAACGATCGATCAGGTTCAGGAGGTGGGTTCAAGTATCCTGGATACGACCCAGCATGTTCTTAATGTTATCGGGAATGCTTTGAAGCCCGGCATCGACGCCGCGTCACCGCTTATGCGGCAGGCCGGAGAACAAGCCTTGAAAGTAGTTTCCCCAGCCATCTCCGAGGCGTCCAAAAAGGCCCAAGAAGCACTTCAAGGGTCTGGTGTTGATACCGAGAGTGTTGTCACTGCTGCTAAGGTTTGCCACACATATACATGAATTACTTATCATGTTTGCCATATATTTACTCTATAGCTATGTTGCATGCCATAGTGGTGAAGTTAATTCATTTTTTCCCTTTTCGTTTTGTGTTGTGAAAATATGGCCCGATAGAGACTTTTGCAGTATTAATTCCATTCAATATGCATGAAATAAGGGCGTCGGAATTTCGAACACGTTTCCTTTTGTATCTCTGACTTGGCATGTAATTTAAATTGGTGGATGCTTAAGGTTTCTGCTGGGCTTCAACATAAATTTCATTAAGGCCAAAGGAAAAAAAAAAAAAAAAGAACATAAACTTCATTGGTCAGATTCTCTGTTTGCTCAGAATCTGATTAAATGTCCATGAATGATATAAAAATTTTTACTTACCCTTTGTCCAAGCCTTTAGACTATGACTAACTTGAGACTGGTGCTAATTGCCTTTGGAGCTTCTATTTCATTTTGCAATATTTTGGTAATTAGCTTGATATTTGAAGAACTGAGTCTATTATGAACTGGATAATTCCTTCGATCTCAGACGGTAGCAGGTGTTGCACAGCAAACAACCAAGGTAATTGAAGGTGCCAAGCCAATAGCTTCATCAACAGTTGAAACCATATCTTCTGCAGATCCTACTGTGATAGCAGGAACAGCTGGGGCACTATTTCTTGCATATCTCCTTTTTCCTCCTATATGGTCTGTCATATCCTTCAACCTTCGTGGTTACAAAGGTAGTTATGACACGATGCAACTTGCTTTGTCTCTATAAATAATAAGAACAGAGAGAGGGGATTATAGCCTTATAGGGAAGCTTTTGTTAAAAAGTAATTTTCTTCTACGGCTAAAACTTCTACGTTCTGCTACTTTGTAGGTGAACTCACTCCTGCTCAAACCCTTGATCTCTTATGTACACAAAACTACGTTCTGATTGATATTAGGTCTGAGAAGGATAAGGACAAGACTGGTATCCCTCGTCTCCCCTCTAGTGTTAAAAACAAGATGATTGCCATTCCGTAAGTAATAAAGTAACTTCAGTATTTGTTGTATGTGCCATATTTTCTGTCATCAAAAGACATTATAAAATAAAATGTTTACTTTGAAACTGTTGTCTCTGTACATTTACTATAACTTATTGCCTCTAATTCAGTTTGGAAGAGCTACCAAGCAAGCTGAGAGGGCTGGTCAAAAATGTAAAGAAAGTGGAAGCTGAAATAGCAGCTATGAAGATTTCATATCTCAAGAAAATCAACAAAGACACCAAAATTGTGATTTTGGACTCGTAGGTTTCTTCTAATCTTATCTTATAATAATAAAAAAAATGAATTTTATTATAGCTTGAGTTTATGATTTTCACTATGTACACTTGTGTTTACACGAGTAAATTGACAATTCTTTTTGGAAAACTTTAGGTACTCGGACTCGGCAAAAATAGTGGCAAGAACCTTAACCAGCCTTGGTTTCAAGAACAGTTGGATTGTTGCTGATGGGTTTTCTGGAGGAAGAGGGTGGATACAGAGTAGACTAGGAATAGATTCTTATAATTTTTCATTTGCAGAGGTGATCTCACCGTCGAGACTCATCCCCGCGGCAGGGACACGTTTTGGTACAACTAGTGCAAAACTACTTCCTGGGGCTGACTGATATATTTTTCTCTTGCAAACGGAAGAAACCCTCTTGTGCATCCTCCCTCTTAACTATTTCCCATAATTCCTTTTTTTTGTCAATTTCCACTCCCTTTCGGAATGTTGTGAGCGGAAACTTTTCTAGAGTTGCGATGTACAAAATGATTAAAATACAACGATATTAAGAATGCTCAAAATTAATTTCTCCTCACCCCTATCTGTTTATCCTAAGCTTTTGTCATTTAGCAAACTATCAATGGTTTCTCAAAAAGAGACGGGAAGGATTGGCCAAAGTAAACTTTGATATCGGCCGAAGGACTAGCTTGTAACATTAATCAAATTCCCGCATGTTTATTGGTTATTTGGTCACTGCCCCTTCTCCCAACCACATTTTTTTCCCCGACTAAGCTCTGCATGGGAGACGCCATGGTTGCCTCCTTTGCAGCACTTGTACGTTAAAGTGGATTTTTTTTTTTTTTTTTTTAATTTAGGATTTTTTTTTTTAAAAAAAAATATCATTCTAAGAAACCCCAACAGAATCCGATACTATTCTTTTCTTCGGGCTTCGGACCAACGTGGCTGCGTCTGCCACTTTGGCTAAGGCTGACTGTCAGTAGGTAACGTGCCGTGTGCTACCTAATCAAAACCTTTTGTGCATTATTGTTGAGTTATGGTGAAGAAAGACGATAATGGCTTACAAATCCTTGGGCTCTATCACTCTGTTCGATATTGAATCTCTTGGAATTGCAGCACAAGATGCTGCGAGACTCCATGCAACTCTTACGGAAATCATTCGGATTCACGGAGCTGGCACTCCGGAAACCTGGCACCATATCACAAAGCGCGTCCTCAATCCTCAGCTTCCCTTCTCCTTCCATCAGATGCTTTACTATGGCTGCTACAAGGACTACGGTCCCGATCCACCCGCTTGGCTACCCGACCCGTATGCACTTAGTCATTCGATTCCACTGTTTTTGTTGGATTTCAAATTTATAGATGGAAGAATACTAGTTGCTATAAGCACCCAAAGACCTGAAAGCTTGATCGTTCTCTCAAGCCTTAGTTATTATGAGGTCACCTGAAATATAACTGAGAATATTTCGTATTGAAAGAAGGAGGGAAATATAAAACAAATAGAAGCATGGTATGCTGTAGCAGTAAATCCTTTCAAGTGATCTAGAATATTTGTTAATTTTGATAAGGATTCAAATCATGATATTCTAGTAAATAAAAGGATCAAACAATGGAAATTGATTGGTACGTTGTTCTTTCTTTACATGGGCACCTGCGAGATTGATGTTCATTGTTCAATTCAATACCAGTGATTATTCATCTTACGAAATAAGAGATCCTGAAGCTCTCTATCTTTTTCCTTTTCCCCTTTTCCTTGTTTTGTGTACAACTAGGAAAAATGCTGTCTTAACAAATGTTGGCCAGCTACTGGAAAGGAGGGGGAAAGAGTTTTTGGGTTCAGCATATAAGGATCCAATTACAAGCTTTTCTGATTTCCAGAAATTTTCAGTCTCAAACCCTGAGGTCCTACTATGATAATCTTGAAATTGTGCTTTGAATTTCTAAAATTCTCTTAAGCTCCGCACTAATTTTTAGTTGTTGTATACTATTCAGGAATACTGGACAACTGTGCTAGATGAAATGGACGTATCGTTTTCAAAGCAACCTGAATGCATCTTACAGGAGAATCTCCCAGGAGGGAGCCATTTATCAAACCCATGTGGGCAATGGCTCCCTGGAGCATTTCTTAATCCGGCAAAGAATTGCTTAAATCTAAATGGTAAGAGAAGATTGAATGATCCAATGATAATATGGCGTGATGAAGTACACAACGATCTTCCTGTACATAGGATGACACTCAAGGAATTGCGCCAAGAGGTTTGGTATGCTTCTCCTCGTCCTGTTCTGATCCATGTCTTCCCCATTGTTATTGACTGACAAGAAACCTTAGGTTCTTTCATTTATTTAGTTATTTATTTTATTTTACTGATATCGGCAATCTTCTTAGGACAAGTAACCGTCCCAACATTATCACATTAGTTTATCATCATTACTTGACCAGAAGAAAATGATTTGGATGACATGGTAAAGGAATTTAGAAGTGAGTTCTCATATGGTAGTGACTTTTATTGATTTTAATTTCTGTGATTGGTTATGCTAGTGACTTGCTGCAGTTAACGTGGTTGAAAGGTCATGGGGAGGAGGAGGTTAGTTATGTTATAATGTTAAAAACATGGTCTTCCATTAGAATCTGGTATAAGTTTTCTTATAATTTTGGTCCTAGTGTAGCAAATATGGTTGTCACCTATATACAAGAATTTAGAGTATGCTAGAAGGTACTTGCTGTGCAACTTATAAAAGTTGGCAGTCAGGCAGGCTATACCGCTACTTTGGAAGTACCAAGTGGAACCTTTTGACTTGTAAATGTAAGGATAATGTTTTAAATATGTTGAACTAAACTGTTTCAGAAATGGAGGTGGAGGTGGTAATTATGTGTGGCAGATTTTTAATGCATGATTTTCTTTTTTGGTGTCTGTGTAAAATCTTTAAATTAGATGGCAGAAACACAGCATACCTCAATCAGAAATGAAAGTGTATTGGTTCTGTAACTTGTAGGTTAGTTGCATATGCGCTTCAAGCACTGGGCCTGGAGGAAGGATCTGCGATTGCAATTGATATGCCAATGAATGTTACATCTGTGGTCATCTACCTGGCTATTGTTCTGGCAGGTTATGTCGTTGTATCCATTGCTGATAGTTTTGCAGCGCGTGAAATATCAACCAGGCTTAAAATATCAAAAGCAAAAGTCATATTTACTCAGGTTGACTCCCTAATTCATTTTTTGTTGAATGTTAAATGTTATTATCGAGTCTCTTCTGATGTTATAATGAATTTTTCCCTGTTTATGCAGAAATAGTCCCTTTTAGTTATATTGGCTATTTTTTTTTTCCCTATTGTTATAGGTGTCAATTTGTGGTTTATTGTAGTGTCAAAGTTGCTCACTTTTTCTCCTTCCCTGTCCTCTGTTTTACTTATCAGGATCTCATTATTCGCGGTGACAAACGCCTCCCCTTGTACAGGTGAAGTTCTTTAATACCTACTACTGCAGTAGCCCTATAGTTGAGTCGTTTCCTTTTCTTTGTTCTCTATGGTTGTGCCTCATACTGTTTTTTCAAAAATGCAGTAGAGTTGTGGATGCGCAGTCGCCTATGGCAGTTGTTATCCCCTCCCAAGGTTCTGGCTTTAGCATGAAATTGCGCAGTGGTGATCTTTCTTGGCATGATTTCCTGGAGAGAGTCAATAATCTCAAGTATGCTTTGGTCCTGACTTAATAAGACAATATAAATATTATAAAATTTTGGTTGCGACATGGCTTTTGTTCTCCCAAAATCCTCATGTACCTGTGGTTACAGCTCCTTTCAAAGATTTTCAGCAAAAATAGATCCAATCATTAATGATGTCCTGATGGGACTACCTTTTTCATATCTTGTCATGTAACATGCAGAGGCAAGGAATTCATAGCTGTAGAACGGCCAGTAGATGCATTTACAAACATTCTCTTTTCTTCCGGAACGACAGGTTGGTAAAGTATTCATTCCATGCTAAGACTTCATTCACCATATCCAGAACTGTCCAAAAGCTCATCTGGCGCCTAGCAGGTTGATAAGATCATTTTCTTGTGTAGGTGATCCAAAGGCAATTCCATGGACCACTGTAACTCCTCTAAAAGCTGCTGCAGACGCATGGTGCCACTTCTCCATTGGTAAAGATGATGTAGTTGCCTGGCCCACTAATCTTGGATGGATGATGGGGCCTTGGCTAGTGTATGCTTCTTTGTTAAATGGAGCTCCAATGGCTTTATATGATGGATCCCCTCTTGGGCCTGGCTTTGCCAAGTTTGTACAGGTAAAAACTCATCTTACCATTTAAATCTGCAAATCTTTCCTTGGTTTCTATTTTATGTGAATCATTGCAATTCCCCCAATTTACCCCTCTAACCAACGCTATGATATCCTGCTTAGGATGCCAAAGTAACAATGCTTGGCGTGATCCCTAGTCTTGTTAGGAGTTGGAAAAGCATCAATTCCACAGTTGGTTATGATTGGTCTGCTATCCAGTGAGTATAAGCTGATGAAGTAGCCCTTGAATCTGAATTCAGTTTATGTTTATGTAGTATCTCACTGGAACTATTGTCAAGCTTTTGGTAAACATTGTTCCCTGTCTTAATTTATTGAAGATATAGTTGCTTTTTATTTATATGATGCAGTTGCTTTGGTTCCACTGGAGAAGCATCTAGTGTAGATGAATACCTTTGGCTGATGGGAAGAGCTCTCTACAAACCCGTCATCGAATACTGTGGTGGTACTGAGATAGGGGGTGGATTTATCTGTGGATCATTACTACAAGCTCAGTCATTAGCTGCTTTCAGCACACCTGCCATGGGCTGTAGTTTGTTTATTCTGGGTGATGATGGTTATCCTATTGTAAGCACCATTCAGCTATACCTTCAAAAATATAAGAAAAGAATTTTACTTGTTGCAATTATGGATTGTTACAGTTGATGTATAGTCATGAAATAAAACTTCATATTTTCATAGCCCAAAAAAGAAAATACGTCTTACTTTTTGACGATGAACCTTACTTGTAACAATGTATTTGTACCTACACTATTAAGACAATTTTCTTTGTCACCTAGTATTCAGAAATTTCACGTTGAGTTTTCTAAACAATATATGCAGATAAGCAATTTATTCTGCTTTTCGTTCTTTCTTGAACAAACTGATGCATAGAGTTAATTTGTTAAGCTAATGTCCAATCTTCTTTTTAACTACAGCCAGAAAATGTTCCTGGAATGGGTGAATTGGCTCTTGGACCCCTCATGTTTGGGTCTTCTACTACACTGCTGAATGCTGATCATTACAGTGTCTACTTTAAGGGAATGCCCATGTGGAATGGAAAGGTGGACATAATTTTTCGACTCTCTTTGTTGTATTTGGATGTCTGGGACACTCGAATATTGGCAGCTGAGTTTCTTTGTTCAGGTTTTACGGAGGCATGGGGATGTATTCGAGCGTACTTCTAGAGGATTCTATCACGCGCATGGTCGTGCAGATGATACAATGAACCTCGGAGGGATCAAGGTAAACATTTGTCTTAGAATGAACACACATGTTCAAACAAGCCAAACCAACACCAATGTTTGTTAGGGACAGAAAATTGTGTTTTTCTCTACAGGGGGGTCATTACATTTTTATTAGCTTGCTCTGAAACTGGATCCTAATGGTGCAGGTGAGTTCTGTTGAGATTGAACGCATCTGCAATGGAGTAGATAGCAATATCCTAGAAACAGCTGCAATAGGTGTGCCACCCCCCGGAGGAGGACCTGAGCAGCTAGTAGTAGCTGTTGTATTCAAGAATTCAAACGGCAGAGACTTAAATCAACTGAGGATTTCTTTCAATTCAGCTCTCCAGAAGACATTAAATCCATTGTTTAGGGTGCTGCTTCTTATTATTCACAAAGTTTAAGTTTTTGTCTGTCTTCTGTGTTCACAATAAATTACCATTCTTAATACATGCACTTGTTTGCAGGTTTCTCTTGTTGTGCCACTGTCATCTCTTCCTAGGACGGCATCAAATAAAGTTATGAGAAGGGTTTTGCGGAAGCAATTAGCTGAAAGTAACCAAAGTTCCAAGCTGTAATGAAAATGCCGTTATGTTGACGGGTATTTTCGTGTATAATGATATTAATAGAAGACACATGCTGTCAATGACCTCCTTACCACACTTTGCGATTGTGTACTTAAAAATAAATAAATAAAGTTGATACATTTCTCATTGTTTGTATAGATTCATTTTATGAGATTTTTTTTTTTGGTTTTTTTATTTGAAAAATCTTTATATATATATATATATCAAATGCGCTATACGATTTCTATTACGATTCATCTAACAGCTTTTTTTTTTTTTTTTTGATGTGATGATTCTTCTAACATTAAACTAGAGTTTATTCCATGAAAAACTTACGAATTTATTTCCATCAAAATTCAATATTGTATTTTTTTATCTGAAAATTCAGATTATATTGTCTTGAAAGACTTGTAAACTCTATCATCCAAAAAAAAAAAAAAATCTTATAAACTCAGACCGACGTGAAATTATAACCAAAAGTGTAAAAAATAAAAATTCTTATCTTATTATCTTATATTATTATAAAAATTATAATTCAATATATTAATTATAATTAAAAATTATCACACATTTACCTAATAAATTATAAAACTACTTGATATTGAGTTTTATAACTTCTATTCCAATAATTATGACCTATTGATTAAATTACATAAATTATAAAACTATATAATATTCTCATTGTAAATAGCTTGACAAAACATGAACGACAATTATATGCAGTGCGCGGCGCGTACGGCGTACCCTAGCTGTAACCTGTAGGCCGTTCTACTAAAATCCAGAAGTGATCAGCTAACCCTCTTCCTTCTCCTGCGACCTCAAACGTGGTGGGAACTGGGACTCCCCTTTCCTTTTCTACCAGTTTTTCGGAAAATTTCAATGGATTCCAGGAAGCTCTTCAGTTAGCATCCTCCTGCTCTGCACTCTTTTTATTAGAATAACAATATGGTCGCCCTTTCGCTCTCAAGCCCCAATTTCACCACCGCTTTCCTGGGCCAGAAATTGTAACTTCTCTCTTTTGTCTCTCTTGCATGTCTTTCTTTGTCTGCATTACTCTTTAGACATTGCTTGCAAGCTTCTTGTTGCTTCACTTTTGTTCTGCCATGCACGACTAATTGAAATTTGAAGTCATTTTTATCTAATTAGCTTTAATTTATAAAACGATTATTAGATAACATACAGTGGTTTCTGAATCATCAAACATGCTCTTGTATAAAGGTATTGTTATTCCCTTTATGTATTTTGCTGAATGGAATTCTCTTCAGGGCCCTCGGAGGAAATACGAGGAAGCTGACAACACATTGCAATGTTCCAAGTAGACCTAGATGCGCAGTGGATACACCATACGGAGGTATTACTATGTGTCCATATTTAATTGGCTGAAAAAACGCATGTTCCATTGTATTTGAATTATTCATTGTATGAAGAATTGGAAACTGTTGCTGTAATGAATTCGAGTAGTGCTATAAATATGAAGGAGCATGTGTACTTATACGTATCTTGCTCACAGTCTCCCTAAATAGCAGCTCTTACAGAGTTTGCAATAAATTATAGGAGTTTACTTGCAAAGGATTCTTCTGTAGTACCATCATATATGGTTCTGTAATTCTTTTACTTCTTTTGAACCGAGGGCTAAAACTTATGAGTAGTGAGTTTCTAATTCTATGGTGTATCTTCAATTACTGGTATGAACAGTGAGTTATAGGATTTTGTTTGAATGCTTTGGCATCCCGTCTTCTAGTTTCAAGTAAACGGTGAGGGTTTGATTTGTTAATAACAAGAAGCTAAGTTATCACTCACATCTTCGTTGGTGAGTCTTTTCTCCAGGAAGGCAGGGGTGAATGTGAGCTGAGTTATTGTGAGCTACTCAGGCTTGTCTAACTAAAATCCCATTCATTTAATTATATCAACACACAAAGCCCATGTTATATGTACTTGTGTTGTTATTTTTTCTTAATATTTCATTCTTAAAATACCCATACGTGTTGAAGTTGGATCCTTGTAAGAGCCTCTAAGGAAGCAACTGCCATGTCTTATGCTTTGGATGTGATTAATTTCGTGTCTCCTTACAGTCTGTTGCCAATTTTATATGTATCCTGGTTAGTCTCTTTATATTCTCATTATATTTCCCTGTGTTTCCAATTATGCATCAAAATGTTTATATATGGATATACTTCTATTAGGTAATGCCCCAAAATTCCCTCGAACTAGTGTTTGGGATCCTTACAGGCGCCTTGGTATAAGTAATTATGCTTCTGAGGAAGAAATTTGGGGAGCACGAAATTTTCTCTTGCAACAATACACGGGACATGAAAGAAGTGAAGAATCAATTGAAGCTGCATTTGAAAAAATACTGATGGAGAGCTTCAGAAAGAGGAAGAAAACAAAAATTAATCTGAAAAGCCAGTTGAAACAGAAAGTAGAGGAGTCTCCACCCTGGCTTCAGAACTTACTCAACTATGTAGAACTTCCACCAACTGAAGTTATCCTCAGGAGATTGTTCCTCTTTGCTTTCATGGGCGGCTGGAGTATCATGAATTCTGCTGAAAGTGGACCCGCATTTCAGGTTTGTTTTATATTGTTTATTTCATAAATCTATTCTTAATGGTGTATAATCATGTGCATACTATTATCAAATAACATCATTTTGGAGTTGTTCTTATGAAAAAAAAAATGAAGAAAGAAAGAAAGAAAGAAATGACTGACATTATACTTTTGACTCAAATGTCTTTGCAGTGTGATACCCTCTTACAAATCATTACATATTAGAATTCCATTTTCAATCTGTTTGTGTATCATATTTGTTCTGCATAATGCGTGCTTTAGTCAACTACTACTTGCTAGATAAATATGTACCTCCAAGGCTACTATGTACCTAATATATTGGATTTGATTTATACCTTTATGATTGGAATTTAGAGATTGTATGCTTTCTTTTACCACGATTGATAGCTGAGTAGGAATTTCGAATGCAATTGTACTGTTGGTCATGTTACATACCTACCAATCTTCCAGGTTATAATATGTCCTTGCTATACATACTCTTAAGGCTTTCAAATAAGACGTCATTTAACTTTACAAATGGAGAATGCCTCCGGTTTAACATGGAATATGTTAAACTTTCCTACTTTTCTTTTCAGCTATAAAGAGCAAAAATCCTGTTATTTTATAATGGTGAGCCATCTATGTTGAACTGTTTACCATTACTTCTTGTCTGGGTGAAATTATATGTTCACCTCATGCGTAGTCGTCATTCCATCATTTTTCCCGCTGTATGAGGAATATGGGACATATAAAATGCAAGTATTCTTCAGAGTATTGAGAGTTCACAAATTGATGTGTTTGCATCAGACAATGTTATTGGAATAGTTGTTTTTGGTTTTCTATCCATTCTCTCTCCTTCCCCCAAGACATGTATGTATGCCATGTTAACATCATTATGTTTCTGTAGGTCGCAATTTCTTTGGCAGCTTGCATATATTTCCTTAACGAAAAGACTAAGAGCTTGGCTAGAGCTTTCATTATTGGGTAAGTTACAAGAGAATGGAACAACTTGCTGCAATCTGTGATTAACCATTTTAGTCAGTTTTTCAACATACACATTGTGTTTTTTGCTCAAAATAGGTTTGGCGCTCTAGTTGCTGGCTGGGTATGTGGTTCATTGCTGGTACCCAATGTCCCATCTATGTTTCTGCAACCGACCTGGACACTTGAACTCTTGACATCATTGGTAGCTTATTTGTTCTTGTTCCTTGCTTGTACCTTTCTTAAGTAGACTGCCAACCTTTTTTTGTATTCAGTGTTACTTTTAAGGAGTTGCGAGCTGATCAATTCAACCTTTCCTAAATAAGCTTTGTTTTATAACACCGTGCTTATAAGTTGATAGCACAGATTTTGCCGAGGCTCGATGCTTCGACCAATATTATAGTTCTCCCAGATATTGGATATTGTACTGTAAAATTTTCCACATGCTATGTTTAGTTTATGTCAGCAGCTTGTGTTTTGGGTCACTAAATTGGGCATGTCCGAGGAAGCAAGTCAAGAACAAGCACACCCTAAAGCCGAATTTCGGTCACTACAAAATTGAGAGTGGACTGAGTGGGTAAAATTGTGAATATAACAGTAATACAGATAGAGATAGAAAGTTAGAGAGAAGTTAAAAAAAAAAAAACAAAGAACGTGTAAAGTAGGTGTAGATCGCAAATTGTTAAAAGATGATCTTTGATATGAATTCGTGAGGGGAATAGAACAATAGGAGTTTACTCAATAAAAAATGTCTTGTCCTTTCAGATAGAAGTCTGTCACATTCCTGTTGATAACTCCCAGCAAATTGAAATAACACATACCACGACAATTAATGAATACAATATGTTAAATACTATCTACTGACAGCGATATCTAATGATCTAACGACTAAATCAAGCATTTAATATCCATCAAGGGTCTGCTTTGTTTTTCTGGTACTTGGAGTAGGAGCGGCGGTCGGAGCGATTGTTCCTGATGGCACAGCAGCCCAAGGCATAAATAGCGGTGAGAATCACCAATACACAGACGTTGAATATGGTTAGACGCCTCCACTGGTTCCTTATGTTGGCCAACACTCCTCCCTTGCATGAGTTGCAATCGTAACACAGTTTATTTGGGTCATTGTTCCATGTGGTACAGTCAGGATCCTGCACTGCTGGACCTGTCTTTGGCGCTTCCCAGAAAGTAGCATTCTTCATTATGAATCCACAGTAAACTGGTGGCTTGCAGCATCCAGACTGCGAACACCCGCATTTAGTAGATTGAATTTTGTTTCTATTTCATAATAAATTTAGCAAATTGCGAAAAAAATTTCAGAATAAACATACTAGTTATTTAACTGCATGTTGTATACGACCATGTACCCACTACTGAACATTTCTTTATGTAATTTCCCTCCCAAATTAAGCAAATGGAGGCAAAAAGAAGCAACTTTGCAAAGTTAATAAAGCTTTGTAAGTCTCTTCCCGACAAGTTATATGGTAGAATACTTCTGAGACAGAATAATGAGAAGATGATATTTGGTTGTGGATTTTGGAAAATAAATTCCAAAACTAACCTGTGTGGTAGACATCTGTTCGTAAATGATGGAATCATTGTTCCGACCACCGTGTATGGGGAGGTTCTGACACACACGAGAGTCGATCAGACAACTCTTGATCTCATCCCAGTTCTTGTCGCTGATCACATAACGCTGCAACCAATGGGAGAAATCCGTGACCCTAACCTCCTTAAATCCTTTGCCAGATATTTGCTGCCCCACCTTCTTGTTGGTGACAAAGATGACGAAGATGGTGAACACAATCAGGCCCACGATCAAAAGAAACGTCACGAAAAGGTAGATATACAGAGCCACATTGACACGACAGAAAGAGCCCACAATTCCCAGCGTTGAGACAAGGACGACAAAGACGCCACCAATCAATAGCGGGTATTCCAGAACTTTCTGACAATCAGTGGCGTTGGCGCCGTGGAAGTGGATGTAGACACAGCCACCAAGGGCGGCCAGACCCAGCAGCAGGGACAGCACGTTAAGGGCTCCGACAATGGTGTTGCTTATGCGAAACATAGCAACGAAAGAATGAATTGAATTCTCGATGTTGTTTGAGATTGAGATTGGGAAATAAGAATGAAACCTAGAATTTGATTTCCATTATCGGTAATAGGAAGAACAGAAGCAGCGAAGAATCGGAGAAAACGTTGTGATATGAAAATGTAACTGTCCTACAAAGAGTGGGGAGAGGAAAACGGTTCTTCAGGAGTTTGAATGTTGGTAGGATTGCAACTGTTCTATCAAGAACAGAGTCGGGTTTGTAAGCTTTATTTGGAAGTGGACAGTGGAACAGAAACGGATTTGCCTCTCGGGACTTGCCAGTTGGCTTGACGTGGTGAATCCACGTAAGTGACGACCCTTGTCCAATGCAAGCGTGAGCGACAATGGCTCTACGTGATTTGCCTTTTGTTTTTTCTTGGCATGTGTTTTATACATTCCACCAGTGCCATTCTCTTGTTTTGGAACCTCTAAGCACGTGCTAGTCAGCCCTTGCGCTCAAAAATAACATTCTAACATTTTAAATTAAACTTTTCATATATATATATATATATGCATCTCATTTTTTCAAGCGTTTTACAATTACATGGCCATTAGTTATTTCCAAACCTTTCGTTATTTATGCCTAGATAATCATAAAGCATAAAGTTTTTGAATTTTTACTCACATGGAAAAACATTAATTCATTAATAAATAATAATGTTTGTAGTGTTTGCACCGTGGTAAAAAAGGAAAAAAGTTAAAACAATTTGATTAAGAGAGGGATATTATTAGAAATAGAAACAAATCCAGCATCATTGTCTAAGTAATGGATTGCAGATCTAGTATGTTTGATTGAAACTGAAACTCGAGTTTATAGGAAAAACTCTTAAACTCAAAAAGATATCAGTGACGCCAAAGGAGGGGACCGTGATGTATGACTACAAGTTGCAGTCATGCACGCACCTAACCTGATGCGCCACCCTTTCGTAGGCACAACGTCTCCAACGACCACCAAAAGGCAATTTTTTTTTTAACACTGCTTTCATCGCCCCTCGGCGGATTTTCCCACACTCCACATCTATATAAAGCCCTAAGCTTTCTTTCATTCTAAACTCCCGGCTCTGAAATCTCCCAAAAAGGTCTTTCTATCTCTCTCTCTCTGCTTAGAAAATGGCTTTGGCTCACCAACCCACCAACACTCTTATACACACTTCCTTCCTTTCCAAACAGCCCCCATCAAAGTCTCAGTCCCTCCCTTTTCTCAAGTCTCGTAAATCTCGCCCCCTCGTCGTTCGGAGCTCCGTCACCGTCGCTCCCTCCTCCGCTGGGGCCAAGACATCACGAGAAAGTAGAGTGAAATTGGTCAAAGCTAGACAGATTATAGACAGCAGAGGAAATCCCACCATCGAGGTTGATCTTGTCACTGACCAGCTTTACCGGTCAGAGGTTCCCAGTGGGGCCTCCACTGGGATTTACGAGGCTTTGGAGCTCAGAGATGGAGATAAGAGCCTTTATGGAGGTAAAGGTGTTCTCAATGCCGTGAAGAACATCAATGAGGTTTTGGGTCCGAAGCTTATTGGCATTGATGTTAGGTAAAATTTGGTTCTGATATTATTTATGATGACCATACATTGATATTGTTAGTCATTATGTTTATTTGTTACTACTTTCGGAAATAAATACTCGGGAAGTTCATTGATTCCAAGAGATATGGTGTAAATTGGTTATGTTATTGTTAAATTTGAACAAAATAAATAAAAATCATGTTGTTGAACGTATTAGAGGTATCCCAGTGGGTATGAGGATGGAAATCAGAACCAGGTTATTGTATGTAGACTCAACCGTATACAATATGGTCAGCATGCAACTTTTGAAATGTTATGATAAATTCCTGAATAGCTTTTCTTCTTTAAATAAATAATCTTTGTATTGTTTTTACTTCGCGTTTTTTATATCTTTGGGTAGAAGGAAAGAAAAACTGCGATGTAATATTTACATTAACTCTTTAGTGCAAGTACGATAATGTTTTTATGCTGTACTACTCTGACAATCCTAGCTTTGTGTTTTGCAAGGGATCAAGCTAATGTGGATGCTGTCATGCTGGAGATAGATGGAACCCCCAACAAGTCAAAACTAGGGGCCAATGCAATATTGGGAGTTTCGTTGAGTGTGTGTAGAGCCGGTGCTGGAGCAAAGGGAGTGCCCTTGTACAAGCACATTCAGGAAATTTCCGGAACAAAGGAACTTGTTATGCCAGTTCCAGCTTTTAATGTTATAAATGGTGGCAGTCATGCTGGAAATAATTTGGCTATGCAAGAGTTTATGATATTACCAGTTGGAGCAACCTCATTTGCTGAGGCACTCCGCATGGGCAGTGAAGGTGAGTAACCTAGTACATTTCGAGTGCAACTGCATTTCTTATGTGTGTATTTTATGACTACTTTTCTAGTCAAATGTTCTTGTTTGTGCCTCATGATTATTTTAATCTCATCATGAGTGCTAGATTTAAGGAGAAGATATAGTTGGGTTAACTTTGTTCTCTTCTTCTAATGTCTTTTCCTGGTGGAAACAGTTTATCACGTATTAAAGGGAATTATCGAGGCAAAATATGGACAAGATGCTTGTAATGTTGGAGATGAAGGAGGGTTTGCTCCCAACGTTCAGGATAACAGGGAGGGACTGGTTTTACTTATTGATGCCATTGAGAAGGCTGGCTATACTGGCAAGGTTGGCAGAGTTTTCATTATTTATGTTGTTCTGGTTGATTTGGATATATAGTTGTAATAATCAGGAAACTGTAAATAATGGTGCAGATCAAAATAGGTATGGATGTTGCAGCTTCCGAGTTTTACACTAAGGATGGGAAGTATGATCTAAACTTCAAAAAACAGCCAAATGATGGAGCTCATGTTCTTTCTGCTAAGAGTCTTTGTGAACTTTACAAGAGCTTTGTCAAAGAATTTCCCATTGTCTCAATTGAGGATCCGTTTGACCAAGACGATTGGGAGTCCTGGGCTTCTCTTCTCTCTTCACTTGATATTCAACTTGTAGGAGATGACTTATT